>OX104060.1:56653460-56787633 GCA_944474145.2 Dicrocoelium dendriticum
GCTCCCACTAACTGTAGCCCAGACACGTCAAGGACCAGTTCTGTCAGAACCTTCATGATTTGCTCTTAAGGGCCCCCAAAACCGACATCATTATTATGGCGGGGATTTCAACACCTGCGTTTGTCGTTTGTTACCAAGCGAACACCATCCTGGAGGCCCCCATGGATACGACAACTTTCGTTCAGGACAATGGTGAAAGACTAAATCACTTTGCGTGCCGTCTACTAACTTTACCTCTCCAGTACGAAATTTTGCCACCCTAGACGTCACTACGCTACCTGGCACGCTCCATCATCTCCTCAAGGTTGGTCACAGATTGACCACATCGTCATAAGTCATCGGTGGCTTGGCAATATTCGGGACTGCAGATCTTATTGGTCAACATGCATGGCAACTGATCATGCGCTAGTGCATGCATTTCGGTGGCTCGCCTAGGACTAAACTCGACTTAACACTAGTAAACTGGAAGACCTAGCCGTGCGATTGGAATCTCAAGAGCAGCTTAGTGAGAACCTCACTTCTCCGCCTCCTCGGGGCGTTGACCATCATTGTTCGCGATTGCAACAGACTATGTTTTCGGCGGGTTTATCCAGTTTCGGTCTTGTTCGTTGCATAACTAAAGTTGCGTCTCAGCCACCTCCGCGGAACTTCTTGACTATAGGCGAGCTATACCCGTCAGTGTGGAGCACACTGAGCTCCGCCGTTGTATTTCTAGACAACTGAAAGTGAGTCCTCGCCGTGACCGTGAACCCTGGTGGTCTAAACAGGCCAAGAAATGGAAGTTGCTGCCTTTGCTGGCAATAGCTGCAGGTTGTTTTATCTCATCAGATCCACAGGACGCAAAGTTCAGGCCATCAGTCAGACCATCTGTGAGTCAGACGGTACAAAGATCACCAAACTACACAGACACTTGGGTCGCTGGGCAGAGCACTTTGCTCTACAGTTTAATTGCCTAACACAACCTCCGGTTACATATTCACGGCCATCATGTGATCCTTGGTCAGTCTGCATAGATCCTCCCACTGAAGCATAAATATGGAGAGAAATCAAAACTGAAACGCGACAAAGCTCCTGGTCTTGACAATCTTCCTCTGGTCTTATTCAAAGATGGGGGAACTTCGTTGTCACCGAAATTCTATCACTGTTCACAAAGGTATGGAACGATGAGAAGGTTCCTAACTCATGGAGAGAATCTGTTGTGGTTCCGATCCACAAGAAGGGCTCTCGTAGTGAGTGCACCAGCTACCGAGGAATTTCACTTATCTCTGTCGCGTTCAAGCTTTTTGTGTCCATCCTGCTGCGTAGGCTCTCAGTTACCCGCGAGAGTTTGTGTCGTGAGGAACAGACTGGCTTTCGTTCTGGCCGTGGTTGCATTGATCAAATTTTCACGTTACGTCAAATTCTCGAACATGCGTCATGTCCACCGAAGACCAACAATGGTGGTGTTTTTTGGATATCCCAGCCGCTTTTGATTAGTAGATAGGTCGTCACTGTGGAACTGTCTGCTACAGAACGGCGTTCCCGACAAGTTTATCATACTCCCGAAAGAGCTGTATAGTCACACCTGTGGCAAAGTTAGAGCTTATGGAAGGCTTCTTCCTCGTTTCCCGTTACCAGTGGAGTGCGCCAAGGTTGTCCTATCTCGCCCTTCCTGTTCAAATTCACCATCGAAGATGTCCTAAATCGTGCACGCATATTTTAACTGCTCATGATAGCGTTTTCAGTTTTCTTCCCCTATAGCAGCTGCACTTGGCGACCTTTCGATGTGCTGAGAACTAAAAGTGGTGCTCGCTGGAAGAAATTAATATACACGTTCCTAGAACAACTAATTCTCCACTTATCATCAGTGTTACATACTTTCAGCGAAGATTCTCCTGAATCGGAAAAATCGTTAAGTAATTGCCTGGCTGCTAAGACCCTCTTTAGTGAATGTAGTTATATCTCCAGGTACTGTAATCGAAGCCAAAGCACAAGTCCTGGGAATTGGCGAAGATAACGCATTGAAAACAGATTACCAAAATTCACAACCAGCAGCAAGTTGGGCAAAGATAGATTATGCGGATCCACTGCCATCGGCAAGAGCATGGCGAATATTGAACCCATTCGCAACAATTTATAGATTTGCAAGTGCATTTTCAACAATGAATACAATGAAAAGAAAAGTAAGGAATCGAATGAAGTTGGAACACGACTTACGATGGACATTATCCGAAACTGCATCAAATATACCAAATATATGTCATTGATGTGTTTTGCCTTTTGTTTTCATAAAATGTTGCACAAAAATAGCAGTCTTTTTCTTTGAATAATCGAGAACAATTACAAATGGCTACCCCTTCCCTTAAATAAAAGCAAAAAGCGCGAATTCTCTGTGCTAATTAGTTTTGAAACGGAAATGCGTTTAAGGGTTAAGTGATTATAGGAAATCCAAATTGTGGGTAACAATCACAGAAAGGTTAAGAACCGCTGATGAAAGCTCATCAGCTATGAAGCGTTCACATGCTTAACTACCAACCCGAGCCAGCAACATTTTGCTAGATGAGTAGAAAGATGCGTGCGCTAACTAAAAGTGCATACTCATTACTCCTATCGGAAATATGTTAACCGGTTGTTACTGCTAAATAATTAACAACGAATAGGCTAGAGTTCAAAATACCTTCGCGTACGTAGAATCGTTACTTAAAATCTTGTTAGCTCGGGAGCCTTGTTCAATTGTGGTGTTTGCCGAGCTGGGCAACTTGATTGTAACCATTTGAGGTGACACTGCGCTGACGGGGCTACCTCGAATGTTGACGAAATGTTTACAATCAAGTTTCCAAGCTCGGCGGGCACCACAACAATGGAAGTAAGACAGAATCTTATTGAGTTCGACCGGCATAAGACACTTCGGTTTGGATCAGGTTCTCTATTGCAACGCAAAAAAGTGACTTTTACCATACCTCCAAAATTTGATAACCAGCGATGAACAAAAAACGGCTAATTCTCACTACGTTCCTCGCATCACTTGGTTGCAACTGGTACGGCGAATTAAGTCATAGGAAACTTTTGGATAAAATTTGTCCGTCAGACTCATTGCTCATGGTATGCATTATCACTGGCTCGTGTCACGCAGTAGGAGATTCTAATTATCTACCTTGCTGCTGTGAACTCCCATCTTTGGGTTAACAATCCAAGTGATCCAACAAATGGTTTTGCGTATCGCTGAACAGCTGAAAGAAAGAAAGAATGATATATATCTTGGTTTAATTTCAGACTGCATCCGCGAATATGTACAGATCAGCCCTTATATATTGTACCTACTGGGACATGAAGACATTTACAACTAAAGAGGATAGTACCCAGTGTTATAGTCGTTAAAGCAACCATTACAAAGACTGCTAGGTTCGAACTTGGTGTTGTTTGATAATGCGATTTGTTTGCAAGTCCACTAGGACCAGGATCGAGCATCCAAACAGGTCTTGGGATGGACCATTGAATCATACAAGGTTGCGCAATTAATTCCATCTTCGTTCTGCCTTTTTTCTTCTTTTTATCAGTCATGGACCGCAAGGCCCACTCCAATACCTTTGAGGGAAATGCAGATCGGGATCGAAACGTAAGGCTTATCATTTTGGAAATAAAACAATATGGCTTTAACGGAGCAATTAATCAGGGGACGACGCAACACGCAGACTTGTTGGCAATGTGAGCTCCTGCTTTTCTGCTTTCAGCGAATTAACATTGGTGCTACCGGTTAAAAAACCGACTATCGCAAAATACTGGAAACTTAAGTGGCAAATCAACTTATCTCACCTTCTCAATTTCTGGGTGGGTATGAGAGCTGCAAGGCAGATTTCGCTGTGTGAAAAAGCACCCTATAGCTTCGAGTAAAGCGTGGAAAATAAAACACTCCAATGAATGCAGGATCGGGACTCCGAAAAATGTCAGTGTATAGAGCTTAACACAGACACATTGCGCGTCGTCAGATCACATCAAAAAGAGAGTGGGAGACGGAGCACTGGTGGATTTCACATTGGAACATGGGACTGAGATGTGTAACGTGCCCACTCGTATTTAGTAATGACAAACACAAAGTGAGTCTATGAAACGAGAAGAACGAAGTTGGACAGATCAAGTAGCTAAAGCGACGTGACTGGGTGCAGCCTTACTGTATGTTTTCACTTAGGTATATTTCATACTAGTTAATTTATATTTTCGGACCCTTGTTCATACATATTGGTTATCCCCACGCACACACGCACCACTTTATTAAGTGACATTTGTTTTAAAGGAAGAGAAAACTTCTCGGAGAATTATACGACAAACCTATCGAGCAATCTCCTTCCTGACTAAACATTGTATGTGATAAGCCTATCGATTGGTGTGGGCTGACACTAAGTTAGCTGGTGCTTCCACACATAAAAGGAATAGAAATGATCTGTTTGCGCCTACAAATCTGATCATCCGATTGCAGCTGCCCCACAGCCGAACAGGCGTCGATCGGACTCAGCATTTGGTTTAGATGAGATGAGATGAAGGCATGAAAGTAATTTTAGTTACGTGCCCATCTTGACAGAGGAGTGATTTTTCTCCAAATCATTCGCCCAAGAACCTTAAACATAGAATTGACTAGTTTTGTTCGTCGCAATCAGCCGACAATTCAGATATGTCGACCAGCTATCCAAAGGAGCACCAGACGGCCGTTTCGCCCTATTGGGGCTCATCAGTGGTGCGTATCCTTCGGTCCTCTGCGGAGGATCGAACCCATGACTGCTAGTGGCTCTTGCCAACTAGCCCGCAGCTTATGCAACTGCGCCATGGAGGAAGGTATCCGACTATCACGAATTGTTAGCTAAATGAGATATAGCCCGACCCATCCTCCACTGCCATGCACTCACAAATAATACCAATTCGCCCTTACGGACTCCACAGAATGCTATGTCGATTCATAGCTGCCGTAACCGGGAAGTCCTGACGCCGGAAGGCCGACCGCTGTCATCTGCATGGCAGGTGCCTGCATGGCAGTGGAGGATGGGTCGGGCTATATCGCATTTAGCTAACAATTCGTGATAGTCGGATACCTTCCTCCATGGCGCATTTGCATAAGCTGCGGGCTAGTTGGCAAGAACCACTAGCAGTCGTGGGTTTGATCCTCCGCAGAGGACCGAAGGATGCGCACCACTGATGAGCCCCAATAGGGCGAAACGGCAGTCTAGTGCTTCTTCGGATAGCTGGTCGACATATCTGAATTGTCGGCTGATTGCGACGAACAAAACTACTCGCCAAAATCCTTCCACTCACAAATAATAGAATTGACTAGTAACGTTATCAAAACACATTCCTCAAACATCCAGGTTGATCAGGGGAACGGGGAATTTAGGGACGTAAGTGGGATGATGCGGCGGGGTACTATTGCGGCGCCTGCTTTCTCTGTCTGTCTCTAGGCTGCTAGAACAAACAAGGGACACTTCAGAAACATACTGAGTATCTGGTCGTTCTCGGACGCGGCCATTTGGTTTTTGTGGTGAGGTAGAAATATCTCACAGAGGTTTGAAGTTCTTTGGATAGCAGTAATAGCGGAGAAGTCTCATTTTGGTCCGTATACGTCGGATTCAAAAACGTTTCTCAGTCAGAATATGCGGGGTCAGATTTATTCTAACTGTAAAGCGTACAAAAGGTTGTTGGGATGCCGAACAATTTGACAGGCCTGTTTCACAACATAACACTCATTTACTCAAGATAGCTTTTATCCAAAACTTTTACGAGCGCCAAAAGGGGGATGTTGGCCTCCGAAATGAAATGTCATCCCAACTTGGTCTGCCCACTGTTCATAAATCCTGCTTTACTACTTCAATAGTCTGCTCTAGCAAGAATGCAGACGTATTACGGAAATGTAGTTTTACATTTTACTACCAAAGCTTGATGAGATGTGGCGATGTGGGCCATTACTGGTGGATATATACGGAATGTAGCGTATTTTCCGTTGATGATTGTTGCCAAGCTTATTTCATTTGAAGCATCCGGACACTTGCGGGCGAAATAATGTCCATCTGGTTTTCGCTCACGGTTCGCTGAGACTGCGTAATCAAGTTTAGGCCAACTAGAGAAGCATCATATCACAGTGGCCATATAAGTGCATTGACACACTCCTGATCTGGGTCACAAAACCCAATAGTATAGACCGGGATTCCGTGGTCTATAGTTTACTCCAAATGATTCGGAACCTGGATTACGGCGCTATATACCAGTCTGCAATCTTCTCCACAATGTGATTAGCGGTACCTAACGCATCCTTTCGACTGATTCATTGCTTTTGGTCTATAGTGAGCGGAGAGATGGTTCTCTAGGCAGGAATAGGCTGTTTCGAGGCCTACAATCAAGACAGGAAAAAGCCGTCACACAAGATAAATCAGTAGGTGAAACCAGGCGGTGCTTGTGGAACTACCTGCTTCTATCCACCTCAGATGCACAACACGTTCAACCTTTGTGCAGAAAATTAGCAACTTTAGCCAATGAAAACAGAATGCTTAATGCGAAAACAGTATAGTTTTTATTTAGCTTCGTTTCGAAACTAATGACGGAACGAAATGGGAAAGATTCACTGAGTGAGACAGCGCTTGAGAAATACCGGGGATATAATGGTGGAATTCGTAGTGAAGTTTAGAGCAAGTTTACATTGTTATTCTGGACATTTAAATTATACGAAGTCCCGGAAATCTTGGACACGAAAAAAGAACAGAGTTGAACACCAACTAGCAGCAGCAGCAGAAGCAGCTTGGAGTGGCGAACCAGGAAGAGGGAACAAATCCATTGCCTTAAATGTTGCGAGCTGGAGGTTTCGATGGATTAAACACAAACTCGCAGAAGAGCACAGACATGAGGAATCAACCATGAGAACGGATGGGAATCAGTTGTATTGGTGAGCTGGGTTCCATGCTACCTGGGGATAATGGAGGTACTAGACACAATCGTTCTGTTGGATGTTTAGCGAAGCGAAACTCCAAATAGTTTAGTCAGACTCAACCAGCAGTCTGTAGATGTTGGCCACTGGTTGCTTCATAGCAGGACTACATACTTCACAATGTTCGTCATCAACCGACATTGTGTTCAGTTCCCATTCGTTTATCCAGACCGGCGGATTGAACTCGAACCATACGTATTTTACCAGATTTATTGAGCTAGAAATTATGACTTAGACCTGTGAATGAAATATTGTAATAGAGTACTACACAAAGACCACAGTAGATCATACACGCATCACAGCTAGTGCGTAGTCCCATCTGCATTTGATAGTTCATTCGAATCCAGTGCTGACCAGGGGACAATAACGCTGATAGCACGGTTATGAAAAGCAGGGTGCTCTAGAATGCATTTTGCTTTGTCAAGTCCGGGAACTAGGGTGCGGAACACTACTGGGAGACGCAGACCATAACAGAAGGATAGGAACCCCAAGTTTCGCATAGTTTCCAGGTGAATAAGATCACCGTCTAGTATCGCAGGAAAAAGAACTTCAAGCAGATAGCATTTAATGCACAACATCGTTATAGCCTTGACGATATCATTTGCAGAAATCCTTTGCATTCATGAAACAGGGAACCGAAATGATAAATCCCTGAAACGTTTTCGGCACAGAAATCTTGCCATCAGAAACAGTCTAGACTGAGTTTCCCAAGCGATTAATTGGGGACTGTGCTGTCATCATTCACGGAAGCAGATGTTGCTATTACTGACTGATTCCTGGCTGGTCAGTCGCCACGGGGTTCCAATAACTGACATGGGCGAATCCGCAGAACATCCAGTCATAGCTATTATGATAAGTAACATGTACCAACGGACTTTCTTCCCACTGATGAACCAAGTCCGTTGTGACGATGAGTTGCTTAGCTTCTACTGGGCCAACTTAACTAAGCATTGCCCAGTTGCGCTGGTGTGGTCCTGATACCGTTTTCTAGAAGTCCACTGCAACGCAGCCCCATTGAATCACACCTACTCTGACTAAGTGAATATCGTAACTACAAACAGTAGATGAACCTCAGTGGGGATTGACAATGCATTTTACATTACACTGATCCACTAAGTGATTACAAGCATGAAGGGAGCATGCAGAGAAGAACATGCGGTTAAATGCGCTTCCTTCAACATCTTTAACTTAGAGCTACCATTCAAGGCAGTAGAGACATTACGCTGAATGCTGACACCAAGAAATCAACTTGACTGCATTATTATATGTGACTGCGTGTCACGGAGTTTTTGTGCTTTGGACATCGGGGGAACATAGATCTCTGTTTACGCGTAGTTCTTATTTACAATGGAAGCGTTCGGTGAACATAGTTTGCGGTTAGCTAAACCTTTAAGTCATCCAAAGGTTAATCTTCCATTTTTGCTTAAAAGCCTTAATTTTACAAGCCGGTAGGAGGATGGTTTAGTCAAAATACAGTGCTCGGACAAGCTAATGTCCATGCGCTGATCACCGGCCATGCTGAAGACAGTCGCAATGTCTTCGTCCGTCTGGTTCCCGCTGTTTGACGAGAATAGTTAACGCGCGGTTGGCAATCAGACAACTTGACAGAATTGGCGGATCCAAAGTGCGTTGAGGCAGTAGAAAGTATGGTTGGGGAAGTTGCGTCTACAGTCGCCTAGTAGGATTGTGTTAAGAACAACCGACATGAACACTCGTTTCCACCAACTCACGATAGCTTGTTCATCTGATCTGACGCTTTCGTAAAAGTCTGTTCACTGTCCAACTTCACACTGTGACTACCCCAGCTCCCCTTCGAAAAGGATTTTCCACTCGTTCGGCGTCAGCGGCAAAGGTACGCGGTGCAATTACCAGATTGCAACATCTGGTAGGACTCAGGAATGATGGACACTAACATCACAGTGTACATCGACCTGCTTCCTCCCCTTCTGTGTGTGGCGGGGCGCGAACTTGTCCTGATCGTTGGCTGTCAGCTTGTTTGTCTTTCATCAGCGTCATACCGTTATTGCTTATGATGTTCCAAATGGCTAAAGGCTTAGTGCGTCTTTTGCATGAAGCGATCGGTCCCCTCCCATCCACTTCACTCGAAGTAATACAACCCATTTCATCCGGCTAGAATGACTGTTGCCCATGCATCAATGGGCAGGCTGCATTCGCTCCGCTTGCGTCAATAGTTCACTTCCATCTGGTCAAAGGTGATTGGACTCTTGAGCATGCAACCAAGCGTACGTTTTTTCAGCTAAACCCAACCAACCTGTTCAGGTTGAGGTGCAAATACGAAGAATGAGTGTTTTACTGTGTGACTAAAACAGATGGAATAGATTCGAAGTGTTTTCTTTTGTTTTTCGTAGACAGAACTCGGGGTGGGAAAAGACGAGTGACACAGGAACGTACAAAGAGCAGCCGAATGATGATGACAACTTCAAGGAGGTCTGTTCACCCAACGTGTAGTGGTAAGGTTGTGTCGACGGAAGGAACCCGGGAAGACAAGTTGGATCACGGGATATCACGTGGTAGCCTCCGTTTGGATACCTAGCATTCAAATGGCAGTCAGGTTACCTGATTGCTGTGTTTTATATGCCAATATGTGAAGCTTCTGAAACTAGGCCATGAGAAGATTTCCAGAATACAGAAAAACCCTGAAAGGCCGTTTCTTCCCCTTGAGTCTTGTCAGACCTCAGGGGATCTCCTGAGTTACCGAAAATGTGCGAAACAGATGTTTACTAACACAATGTTTCGCTCCGCCTAGCCCCACAGCAACATCCGATTGGTGATGAAACGATTACAACAAACAGCGATCAGTTCAAAATCGGAGGCCCAAACATTTGGATTACACCAGATGCAGGAAGTCGGCATAATAAAATGACGTTCTTTTGAGATTAACGAGCTCAAAACCTGGTACCCTAAACCCATCGCTGTAGAAGTGAAGCAGCTCATCACAGAGAACTTTTGAAATAGATTCTGGCAGATTCAATGAATAAGTTAGAAGGCAACAGCAATATCTTTATATTTATTCGTATACTCCTACCTCTGGTGAAATCTGACAGCGCTTAAATTTTTCCTAAACTACACCGAAAGCGTCAAAACCTTGTAACTGGGGATGTTTGGACTATAGTGACAGGTTACTTGATCTACCATACACCTCCGAAGTTTGCAAGTAATCGTTTGGGCCTTTGTTATGCCTAAACACCCACTACAACTCGCCGCGTACACAGCTTCTCTGAATAATGTGCCTGAGAACAAATCCATATTAAATGTTCCACAAGTAGTAGGCATGGTTTTAGGGATGTGCACACGCAACACTCAGCTGCGTTTGTATGACGATGCAGCCGGGGAATAATTGGTGTTCAGTGGTTGACTTCCGAAAACAGCTTGAATCGTCGATTGCCTCCCTGATGCTGCGCACTTCCATTGATGCAAAGCTGTAAGTAAAATAACCACTTTTGCAAGGAGCTCCTAACTAATTCAATGGATGTTTTCAGGGACTTTCATGTCGCTACAAAATGAACGCAGCCAAATAGGTGAAGGTTTTCATACGGTGCATAATAATTCATAATTCAGTGCATAATTCTCAACGCCGCACCTTAATGCAGGCAGTACAGGGATAGAAGAAGTGGCCTGCAGCTTTTCAGATGAAAATATTTGGCCTTGGTGTTGTAGCTTGATACTCATGTCTGACTATCACAGAGCTCGTAGGTCCCTCTTATACAAACCCAGTTTCCTCTAAAATCTACCGGTTGAATCATCAGTCGATTTTGGTGTCAGGAATCCTGTCGAAACCCACAAACGTCAAAACTCTTCAGTTGAGTAGACTTGATCACCGGTACAGTTTGCGTCGATTTCACAAATACATACACAACAGAAATACCCATTCACTCACGAAATCTTGACTACTGCAAGCCGAGAATTCTCGGATGCTTATTACACTCTATCAAACGTAATTACTTTGAGGCTTGTTTTGATAGGGCTGGCGTAACTATTTCACTCGGCACTCTCAGTGATGACCGAGTCTGATGTTGCGTTCGAGCAATGATCCGAAATAAAGCCACAAATGACACCACACAGCGTGGCGAAATTCCGATGCAGTTGATTTGTACGTCGCGTCTCCGTCTGTATGTGCTGGTCGGTGCACACTTTAAGAAACACACAAAATATGAGCAGGAGCTCAACCAGTTTAAATAAGTGACGCCATCCTGAATTTCGGTGCGTCATCCTCCTCATTGATTCTGAAGGTAACTGCGCTTTACTATTCTCAAGCACATTTGACAGAATAATAGTTATAACAATAACAGTAATATGTATATTTCTCCTGATTTGAGAAACTCTGCCTGTAGCGGCACTGATCAATTTGTACAAAAGTGTTCATGCTTTTGCATGGGCGATATGCGTAGGTGGAATATTGGAGTACGCGTTCCATGTACTTACGTTCTAGTGGATGGATGAGGCGAAAGCCTAGTTTTGGAAACCTTCATATTTAGAAATGTTTGGCCCCTCTTGGAATAGACCATCGAGGGATATTTCCCATGAACATAGATTGATAATGGTATTTAGGTCAAAGTAATCGGAGAGCTCGCTTTTACATTTTGCCACATTATCACGACCTGAGTGTAGTTGGTAGTTTATTTTACAGAAAGCTATATATAACCAGGTAGAAATTAGTACATACGGACCTACTACCCCTTGATATATTCACTATAAAATATTTGTTGTGAAGCTCTTGAGTTGAGTCATATAGTAGTTCGGGTGCAGACAGATGGTAATAGCTCTTTTTGTTTAGCAGGTTGCAAAACAGCGACAAGTTGTACTTCAATCGTCGAATCCAAAGTGGTTGGAGTTAAAGTTCGTAGCAGGGTTCTCGATAACTCATATTAAAGTGCTCACCAATCAGATAAATAAATAAATGTTATATTCCTCGGTGTTTCGAGGTGCAGTCCAACTATGTGGTCTGATCAATGTGTACAACAGGATCGCAAAAAAATAATCAATTTGTTCGCGCTTCTTACAATGGATCCAAAACAGGTACTAAACTAATTGGCAGGATTAAGGCATTAAAGAAATTAGAAAGCAGGAACAATAACGTAAGCAGATTTAAACAGATATCCAGTTAAAGTAATACGGCCACTCGTGGAACCATCCCCAGGGGACCTGCTTCCATGCAAGGTATTCCCTCGAAAGGTTTCGCTCGCACTTCCATGCAATAACTGGCCGTGTGCCGGTGTGGCATAGTAGCATATGAGCCATCACCTGTATATCATATGTTTTGTTCATTTTAGAGCTGCTTTTGAACATGTATTATGGGCCATGAAGGCTCAGCCCAGTCCGTCATGCGGATCATTCTATTATGGCACTTTTTTATACGCCATACAGTTGGTGGCAATTTGCCTTGCATAGGTAACGTCTTTTATAATCTGGAAGCTGTAATCCGTCATCACAGGAGATGAGTCTATTCGTGGCCAACTATGAAATAAGGAAGAATATAGAAAAGAGGAATTATGTGAAAACTATATCGTTAGTGTAAAAAATAGGCAGGCATGTTATTGTTACATCGGCGTAGAAATGGATCAAGCCGATCATACGATAAATTGTGTAGCGTGACAGCCGGAGACAGATGACTGTACGAGTTGTCCATAGGCAAAAGTCGCATAGGGAATCAGTTATTACCATCACTGAATTCAAGTATATGTTTCTGGACTTTTAACTTCAGAAAAGAAGGGGAAATGATTAGCACTGGAGAACAAATGTAGCGAAAGGGCTCGCAGAACAATATTACGAATTAATCAATTTGTGGGGAAAATTACGAAAATAGTTCCTGACATCACACCAGTAAATAATTTTGCTCTCGAATTTAAACAGAAGACAGTTTAAAGGGAACAAAACCGCATGGGAGGTAGCGTTAAGGAATAGCATAAGAAGCGGTTTGTAGCAGCTCATCCTAGATGATCAAGTTTTCTCTGGTGCATTCGAGTCGATGTTCTCCGGTATCATACATGATCCGGCCCTTCTTCATACAGATTTTCATCATCAACTTGAATTTTTAAGATCCATTTCGCTCTGACCGTTGACAGATAAGCCTTTATCATTTTCTTGAACATGCAGAAATGTTCAATACATCTAATCTCTTTTGGCAGCTTATTCCAAATGGAGCCATACCTAAGAAGATAGAAATTTCTCCTTAGACTACTCTTAAATTTAGGTAAATAGAATATGCATTCATTATCTTGTAGTTCATAAACGGTGTTTTCCCGAAAGTGCAATTGACAGGTTCCAGCATATGCTTTCCGCCACGCGAGTTTGTGGAGGAAGCACAGATTTAATTGCATTCTTCGTAACCACAGTGGTTCAAGATTCAACTGCTTGCACCCATCTCTGTATGAATGAGTGTTTGAACAGCCAAATATGCGCTTCGTAAAGGTGCGTTGGACGTTTTCAATGGCTCTGAAGTCAGCCTTTCGCAAGTTACTGAACACAGCACAGCAGTGTTCAAGCAAAGGCCAGATACTGATTTTGAAACCACTTAGTCTGGTTTCTTTCAAGGTCAGCAAAAGGCATATGAGCCCGACCGACTGCTTAGCCTTTTTCACCATATGATTCGTATGTTCGCTAAAGTTTAACGAACTAGAATATCTTAATCCTAAGTCACGAACAGACTGGCTGATGGGAATGACTTCGTCATGAAGCCTGAACACTTCTGCTGCTACCTTACATCCATACGATAGAATACTACACTTCGATGTTGCAAATGTCATCTGCCACATATCAGTCCATCTCTCAATGTCTTTCAAGTCGCTTTGGATAATGTCAAGATCAGCGGTACGCTGAAGCCATGGGAACGTGTAAACCACCTTTAAATCATCAGCAAAAAAATAAGGCATCTCAAATTGTATAACAGAAACCAGGTCATTTATATACAGTAGGAAGAGTAACGGGCCTAAGACACTGCCCTGTACCACTCCACTGGTAACCGGACGAGGTGAAGAGATGTAACCATTGATATCCACAACTTGCGACCGTCCTATTAGGTAAGATTGGATCCAAGGGTTAAGCGGATTTGTAACACCGTACTTACTTAATTTACATAACAGCTTTTTGTGTGGGACTCTGTCAAAAGCCTTTTGCATGTCGAGGAAGATGACAATGCACCGAAGACATGAGTCAATTGCTTCAGTTAGATGGTTAAGGAAGTCAACTTGACAGGTAACACACGAGCGAGACTTCGGAAAGCCATGCTGTGAAGGTGAGAGAAGTTTGTGCGATGTTAGGAACGAAACCAAATGTTCCTTAACAATTCTCTCTAGCATGCGTGAGAGAATGGCTGTGTGACTAATTGGGCGGTAGTTCCGGATGTCAGTTTTCGACCCGGACTTATGTCTCGGTATGACCGTAGCCGTTTTCCAACGTTCGGGGTAATGACCAGACTGGAGAGACAAAGAGAAGATATTTAATACTATAAGAGGGATACCATCTCCACCGTGTTTGATTAAAGCAGAAGAGATCCCATCGGGGCCAGGTCTGTAGGATGGTCGTAGACAAGTAATCATACGTTTTATCGTAGCAACACTAAGCTCGATCGCTGGGACTTGTTCAGAGAAGTGAAACGAAGTTGACAAATCCAGGGTTTCTTTTTCAACATTAAAGGATCTAGCAAAGTATGAGTTAAAGGCTTCCACCATGGCGATTGGGGAATCAATGCAATCACCTTCAGGCATGACGATGTGGGAGGGTAGGTCAGTTTTGCCACCTCTCCTTTTCCTCAGTAACGCAGTCACCAGTTGACTTGTATTACTACTATTTACAGCCCGTCGTTCTTCCTGCATGAGACGAGTTCGATGTTTCATGTCCATCTCAATCATAAGGCGTTGGAGTCTCAATAATACACTAAAGTCATGAGTACGTTCAAATGTTCGAGTTAGCACTCGAATTTTCCGCTTGTCCTTTGCATTGTTAGCGTATTTAGAAGAGACTCTCGTATTATCACAGGAGGCAAGTATGCTTAAGCACATAGCCACATTGTCATAGAAGATATCGGAGGCTTCCTTAATATCAGACGAAAGAAAGAAATGGTCCCAATTTTGGACCCTAAGCAAAGCTGAGAAATCTACCCAATTAATGTTTCGCAGGAAGTGTGGTACCATCGCAAACCTCACATGCGACGACTCAGCTATAAGTTTACATCTGACTATTTTGTGATCACATCCAGGGAGACCGTCAATAACATCAGTAGCTATCTGGGAGGTGCCTGAGGTAAAAAGTAGGTCTAATATATTTTTTCCCCAGGTAGCCACAAGAACATGTTGCTCCCAACCACCAGTGATGACGGAGGTTATGAACTCTGCATGTTTCGCGTTTGTTACTAAGTTCGGCCAACAGATATCCGGTAGGTTGAATTTTCCTCCTACAACTTTATCGAACGAACCAAGAGCCGATATGTAATTGAAGATGTCAAGCAACTGAAGCTGGCTCCGGGTGAGCGGTATATACAGCCTACAAGAATTCGCTTAGTACCAAAGGACAAGAGTAACCAAGCGGAATCAATAGTGGGGCATATAAGTGGAAGTGTGAATTCAGACACAGTGAGGTTCTGTGAGTAGTAAATTATGCAACCACCTCCTCTGCCTTGTTTTCGATCACTTCTAATAAGCTTATAACCTTCGATAGAAAGCAGCTGGCTGGGCATAGAATCATGACACCAGGTTTCAGTGAGTAAAATCATATCAGGTTAATTCAGACTTATGAAGGTGCGGAGTAAATTAAATTTATTCAACAGAGAACGGATATTAATTATCACCAGTTTTAAAAACTCCTGGCGTTGTTTATCACTTCGTCGAGTATTTATTCTTGCAATCACATTAGTTCTAAAGCCTTCCGCAGCAAATCCCTTACCGTGAGATTCGCCAGTCCTATCGGGATTAGGGGGGTGGGGGAATTGGTGGAGGAATGCAAAAAGAATGCTGTGGTAAGTTGGGGCGATTGAGCTTAATTGGATAGGGTGTCATTGCCGAAGGGCTCACAGAAGGCATTGTGAGAGGAGGAGGCGGAATAGAATATGGATAGGGGCATAAATAAGTGGTCTGTGATTCAGCAAAGCCATGTACAGGCCTGCCAAGAGAAGAGCCTTGGCTCATCGCCGGAACAATGTGGAATGGTGGCTTGCCACTCTGTGCAGCTGCATTATTATTCACGACTGTCATTGGGAAACGGGGAGTCACCTCTCCAGCACGAAGGCCCCTGTTTGATCTAAGACGCTTAGGACGCGAACCATGACCACTGCTGCTATGTGTAGTCATAATGTCAATGGGCCGTAACGTACCTTCACTGGAGTTATCGACAGTCCCATTTGATGTTTTTGGACTTGTATCTGTTTCAATAGTGGTGTGGGGATTGATCCCAATCCCTACTGGTTTGTCAGAACGCGGTGCATCGAGTGAAGCTACACTATTTCCTATGTCCACAAGACTAATGTGGTGTGGAGGCGTGAGCATCTCAATTTCCGCTACGTTGTCGCCTGTCTTAGCATCGTTCGTGTGGACAGTGGCCTTGCTAACATTATCTGCCTTTTTAGAAGGGGAGAACCAAACACTGTTGAATGATCTCCTTCTTTGCAATGCAGGAAGCGCGCAGGGAGGTTGACTCTGCTTCGGCTCAGGCGAGACATTAGTTGCACTCATGCGTCGAAGCTCACGTTGTAAAGGTGACCTGTCTACGAATAGAATAACTTTACAAAATTTCGGGACAGATCTTAAAGTATTTTGACTTTTGATAAACGAATTTGCGAGACTTTCGCTACGGAAGCTGAACAGAGTCGGACAAGGAAAACGCAAAGATTTTTCCTCAGTCTTCTACAACTAATATCGGTTTCAGCGATGTTGCACGCTCTCGCAACATAGCGCCTAATGTTGTCAATTGCTATATTGTCAGCTATGTTGAGGGCGATGACGTTTTTTCCCCTTCTGCATCTTTGATTAACCTCAGAGGCGATTGCATTTAGGAAGTTTAAGGCTCCAATTTTGTGCTTTTACTCTGGATTAGCCGGAGACTGAATTATGTATGAAACTGACATTAGGAGATCTCCGAATGAGTCAAACAACTTTAGTTTCTCATTTTGTTCCTCTAACTGTTTTTCCAACGTCTTTATTTTGGCTGACAGTGAAGATATAAGGTCGACAGCACTAACTGAACTTTCTGTGATTTGTTCTTTGGACTTATTTACCTGCTCTTGTATCTCAGCCTCGGAATGTGTGCAACAGGGCACAGGTTCCTCAACACTCGTGACGGCAACATTATTTACCGTGATTATTCGGTTTTCCACACGCTTTTTCCTCATTGCACGAGTGTTAATGGCAGTCATCAATCTTGTAAATGAGAAGATAAAAGCTATCTATAGTATATGCTATAGCCAAGCGTGAATTCTGGAGTAACAAAGGTCGCTAAGGTCCAGTGATTTACCTATTCAAGTCAACAGACAGGCCACTGTTTCAGATGCAACCAATGATACTGAGTGGGTCAGGCTGCAAAACTAGTGACTAGTTCAGAAAAAGAACCACAGGACACTCTGCGCTCTGCCGACCCCTACGATGAGCTTGGGAGGTGTCACTCCCCCCACCGCACCCCCAGTCCATGGTCCAAACGTTCCCTCGTTCCACGAATTAATCTGGGCGTCCTCTTCGGCCCCATGTAGCCAGGCGTTTGGGGACCAATCCAGTAGTAGCCTTCCGCGGTCAAGGGCGACTGATTGTCGCTTGGGTCAGGGAGGGGTCTTGAGCCTGTTGCTGTGTAAATCGAGGATTGCCTTGGCGGTTCCGGTGGTTGACCGTCTGGAAGGTAGAACTTATAGGGGGTGGGCAAGGGGTCGGGGAAGTGGCTTAATGCCGGAGAGGGAACATGGCATGCAGGATAACAACAAATACAACCTTTAGGTTTTCAAAATGTTTGTGTATTTTTGGTTTTGCAAAGGGTTTGTGGGTGAAACGCCCGATTACCACCAACGAGGAAAAATATGCATGCTGGTATAATTTTCCACCAAAGTTAGGAGAGCAAGAGGTTAGACCCCCAACTGAACCACTAAAGCCTTATGTCGGGGGCCTGTGAACAGCGCGAAGCTATACCACCTATTTTGCAACCCTCCAGCGTTAACCACGACTACAGGTGCAAACGGCGCAATGACCTACTGAAGCTGATTTTTGCCATGCTTTGCAAATGTGGCTCAAGGATTGCGCCAGCGCTTCGCATCCCGACGGCTGCAATTTTCATAAAACCTGACCTCCTCACTCTTAAGAGCTACATAGTGCTCATCAAGGATGTAGCCATTTTCGATATTGACCGAATGTCTTGAACCTAACAAATGACATTCGACGCACATGGTACCGGCATCCACGCAGTGACAATAGTTCAAAACATGCCATCACCCCACCCAGTAGGCCCTACCGTGATACGTCATCTCACATTATCATTAGCAATGGAGAATGTACACACCCAGTATCGACCAAATACCTGACCATCCTGGAACTAAAGAAACTGGGTATTTCAAATCTATACGTTTCAATCTTACGTGAGCCGATCCAAACATCCGACTTTTCTATGCGAGAGCCAATCAGGCGGATACGAAATTTATAACACAAAACACGATACTCAAATTGGGGTGCGGTTCCGGCAGATTTGCCTAGCAACCTATTGAGACATCTGTCTTCGTCTCGGGCTGAGGCATGCGTCCAATCTTGGCAAATAAACTAGCAGTCAAATCTAGAGCTATGCATGCTATTTGCTGAAAATAAATGTTCATAACAAAATATGTAAAACGGACAGGACGTGTTACCTGTTTACCTCGTCAGTATGTTGTCTGGGGTTGAGGCGCGGTAAGTGGAGGGACAAGAGAAACGGAAGCTTTCGGGGTATCCAGTTCCCAGGAAATCACCGCAATTGCGGGTGCTTGTGTGGTAGCATTTAGATGGATTGGAAGTGGTGCATCAACGAAGGCCACTTTGAGGCGGTCGATAGACTTGTTCGGTGACTGTTCTGGTATAAAGTGAAGTGCTTAGGAGTCCCTTGCATAATTCAGAGTGGTCTAGTGTAGAGAGGCTGGAGAGAGCGCCGCACTGCATCAGTGGGGAGGAAGACGTGAGTATTAGTACGGAATCCGTAGTGTATTTGCTCATCTCTCGCCTTCTTATGAGGAGAGGTTGGGCGTAGTGAACGCATGCGCAGTGCTAGGGAGGATGCAAAGTTAGACGGGGCATGCATGCTGATGCGGGAGGTGAGACGAATTCTCCTGGCAATTTTACTGCTGTACCGTGAACCAACTCTGATGGCGCGTATTGCAGGTAAGTTTTAATGCTGCTGCCGATATCTAGAAGCACAAGCGAAACGGTTTCAATCCAGCTAGGGTCGGAGGAGGCGCAGAGCGAAGTTTCTAGCTATCTATGGAAGAGTTCAACTAAACCATTAGCTGCTGGGTGCTAAACTATCGTAAGAATATGGAGTTAGCTTAAAACGTTGCAGAATATAACGAGTTGTGAAGATTCGAAAAGCTTTTTGTCGTCGGTTGTAATGGTGGATTGGCATCCGTTGTGCGGGACCCATCGGTCCAAGAAGACCCGGATAATAGTCTTGGCCGTACAGTCTGTTACGGGAATGGTTTTGGGCCGTATGGTGCAACGGTCGACACATGTAATCATGTAAGCGAATCCACCTGAAGGAGATAAAGGAGCTATCCTGCCTAAGTATACATGCGAGAACCGAGCGTCCGGGGTTTGTAATGAGCCCAGAGGACTACGGGTATGCCGGTGTACTTTGGAGCGCTGGCATTGAAGGCAGGCGCGAGCCCAGGTACAAACAAGTTTGTTTACGTTTGGCCAAAGGAAACTTTTGGTGACTTCTTTTAAAGGGGCACGGATACCGGGATGTGATAGTGCATGGCGTACGTCGAACACTGTGCGTCTAAAGGAGACGGTCATGAGGAGTCTAGGACAGCTTGTGGAAACGGCGCAGAGAAAGGATCCTTGCGTGGTTGGGAGAGGAACAGGTTGCACATGCATTGAAGTGAACTGTGAGGTTCGTTGGATGTTTTCATCTTGAGCCTGAGCAGATGCCACGGCTGCAAGGTCGACTGTAGGCAAAGACTGATGAGTGAGGTTATCGCATGAAAGAGCGTCGGCGACGGGGTTGTCGACACCTGAGGCATGACCTATGTCGGCAATGAACTGTTTGATGAAGTCTAGGTGTCTGGCTTTCCTGTGGTGAGTATTTGTCAGAGGCTGAGCTGAAGGCAAAGATAAGGCGCTGGTGGTCAGTGTAGACCGTGAAAGCACGACCTTCGTGTGTGTGCCGTAAGTGATGAGTAGCTAGATAGATGGCAAGCAGATGGAAATTAGGTGCCCTTCCGAACACACCAATTTTTATCTGCTTCGACTACGGCCTCAGTGATCGCATAGACTTAGGATTCGCTTCAATGTGAATCACGGTTGTCATTGGGATTGCACGTCGCAATCCAACCACACAACGAGTACTTATAATAATAATAACAATAATAATAATATGCGTATTTCTCATTAAATGAGGATCTGCATGCATACTTGGCACAGATCACCTATGTCCAGGTACTATCATACTATTGCGTGGGCAATATGAAGTTGTGTTCTTATATTTGGATATTTCTGACAAGGTATATGTCTCATGTTTGTGTTTCACGCGAAGTCAAGAGTCACGTTTGTGATTTGAGCTTTTTAAAAACACAGAGAGCTAATTCCTTTGCTTAAAGTTGTGTTATTTCAACCATCAGAAGTTGCCTAGGCCTTCAGTAAATAGATCGTCAAGCGAGCTACCCCACAGACAAAAGGAAGTAGTGGGGTCGAGATCGAGGTAGCTTCTCAGTTTACTGCGAAATGATTACAGTCTCACACAACTTGATTGTGATTGAAAACCGATTCCACACAGTAGCTTATCTGGTTAGCAAGAAGTCAAACTGCTAATTTGTCCTGCATGGTGGTACAACCAGGGTAAAGTCTTTGTTACGAAGGTCCCGCGTAGAACCTTACTGCCATGTTAATGTGGGTAGATTGCAATAAACATTGCCATTAATCACATTGTATTGCAGTATCAAGTGATGTTTGAGTCTTCATAACTAAAGCGGATAGAGATAGAGTTGCTGGCACCGTTACCGATAGTACTTGGTAATTTTCACCTAACAGGTGCTTAGTAAATGACTGTTGAAGGCTTTCCATCGCTGTTCTGTCAGATTTCCTCACCTTGCCAAAAAGTATACTGCATACGCTAGGATGGGACGTGAGGATTTTAAATAATTCAACTTTGACTGAGATTGTATGCACCTTATGAGATTTTCTGGCTCGGATTTTCTGGTTTGAGCTATCTGGTATTTAGCCTACTCGGAAAAATTTAAGACACGGAAATAGCTGATTCCGAGGTCGCGTGTGGACAGATGCATTCCGGTAACAAACAACCGCGACATATGATACTTGACTTTTGTGCTGAGAAATCCATCATCCACTTGTCGCACCATGTCCCAAGGAAATGAACATCATCCTGGATGAGAACTAGTGCATCCGGAAGGCCAAACTCGTCGGAACTTGTAGACAATTTTATAGCATCGACACATAAGAACGGAACGCCATGTTGGATAACCAAACTGATGTCATTGATTTCAGACAAGAAACGTAATGGACCGAGCGCACTTCCTTGTATGACCCCGCTGGTAAGTGGACGCGGGGAATAGGGATGGTCGCCTAAGGCGACTATTTGGGGCGACCGTACATGTATGAGGATAACCAATCGAGTAGTGAATCATGGACGCCAGAGGAAGCTAGCTTTATCAGTAAGCATTCATGAGGCACCACATCAAATGTGTTTTGCCTGTTCAAGAGTAGAAATAAGATTGCATATCCTGAGTCAATGGGGTCTGATATATAGTACAAATAATGCGGCTAACAGGTTGGTGTGATGCTTGGACATACAATACTCAATGATTGATCACCGATTGATTTCGAATATATACCCGCGAAAATCGGATTCCAATTCAGGGCTTCTTACTAGAGTCGAGGCTAGCTCGCTTGGAGTGCAGTTCGATTTCGATTCCGAACCTACTATATATGGCGTCGTGGTCAGTGATTATTTAAACATGAATGAAACTGTCGAATCCTTCAACGTATATGCATCTCCCCTGGAGTTACAAGAATACATGGAGAGATTCGAGCTATTGTGGCTTACCAACGGTGACCTTCGCGAAGACCTTAAAGTCCCTCACTTTGTAACTGTTGTTGGACGAGAGGCCTATGCACTTGTGAAATACCTGGCTTATCCTCCATTCCTATCAAAAATGTCATACAAGACATTTAAAGGACCTTCTTTTGTCGTATTTATTACCAGAAAATTTCGTGGTTGCAGAAAGAGTAAAGTTTAAACTATTGATGTATCAATCTAATCGATCTGTCCGAGATTTCATTATCCAAGTTCAGTCTCAACCCTCATCTTGTGCATTTGGCGATAAGCTTGATGAATAGCTGAGAGATCGCCTGTTGTGTAC
Organism: Dicrocoelium dendriticum; assembly: GCA_944474145.2. Classification (NCBI taxonomy): domain Eukaryota; kingdom Metazoa; phylum Platyhelminthes; class Trematoda; order Plagiorchiida; family Dicrocoeliidae; genus Dicrocoelium; species Dicrocoelium dendriticum. Next base: position 56,675,948 of record OX104060.1, read on the forward strand.
GAAAAGTCAAATGCACGAGCCGAAGTAAGAATGTCGCTCCGGTAAACGAACTACTGTAATCTGAGAAGTGTCTAACTACGTGAGTACATTAAGGTGTCGCAAGGAGAAGGATGAACCAATAGTGAAGCAGCAACTTAGACGCTTTTTGTGTGTCTGGGGTTGTGTGCGCGTGTCTGTTTAGTCTAGCCATCAAGCATGCTGACAGAATACACAACCTCATCTCTCCGTTTAATCATGTGATGCATCGAAACCATATCGAATCGATGGTCTTTGTTCTCGGCCCGCCCTGCGGAGCCGCGTGTTTTGCGCAGTTTCGTCTGCGAAGTTTGATGGCACATGCTCCGTTCCTCGAACACTTGTAAATTATCTACGGGCGTTGACTTTGCGGCCATCATGCAGCTGGTAAGTGACTGACCCACATGCGCGCGTTATTCTTATCGGATCTGATAACGTAAGTTGTCCTTTTGATTCAGCGTTTACCTTCACGCGCACGAATGTTCCGGGCTAGAGCGGAGTAGTAAGCTTCTGGTAAATGGTCTGATATCGATGGCGACGATCTAACTCGTCGGAATTATTGGTTGCAGGAATCGAAAGTGCGGCATTCAACTTTGTCCGAAGGGCACGCCCAAGCATGAGTTCAGCTGGCGTTTTGTCTGTGGCTCGGTGGTGTGCGGTTCGGTAAGAAAATAGTGCTTGTAGAACTGCATCCTCCCAACCTGTACCAGATAAGCGAATAGTTTGGATACTCTCTTTCAAGGATCGATTGAACCGCTCTACCATGCCGTTTGCCGCTGGATTATACGGCGTTGTACGTGAGTGTCGGATAGCGTGAAGTTGAAGGAACGAAAGAAACTCGTGGCTTGTAAACTGCGGGCCGTTGTCCGTCACTATCTCCTCTGGTAATCCGAAACGGGAAAACATGTATTTCAGCCATCGAATAATGCTGGCAGTAGTCACCTCTCCACACAAATGGACTTCCGGCCACTTACTGTAAAAGCAGGTCGCCACCAAACAGTTCCTTTGATGCTGAGGCGCTGAGCTAAATGGACCATGATGTCAAGAGCTATCTTGGCCCACGGTCGCATAGGATAGTCAATGGGTTGTATAGGGGATGAAACCGGCCTTGAACTCTTGTCTGCCCTTTGACATGAAGAGCAGTCATGAACAAGTTTTTCTATTTCTTGTGACATTCTGGGCCACCAGAAGCATGCGTCAACCTTGCGTTTCGTACGAACGATACCAGGGTGGCTTTCGTGAGCACATAGCATGATCTTTTGCATCAAGCTCCGAGGAGCCACAAATGTTGCGCCGCGCATTAAACATCCATCTATACATGAAAGTTCGTGACGTAACACGTAGTACGGACGAAACTTGCCTGTGATCTTGTTATTTTGTGGCCAACCGTTTAGCAGAAACCCCTGAATGCGACAGCGTGTCTCATCTTCCTGAGTCGCCTTCTGGAGTTCTTCCTTAGTCAGAGCTGAGATTGGTTCATTACTCAGGGAAGATACCAGTAACCTCTCATTATCAGTCTCATTATTTGCAGTTTCGTTGAGTGGCAGTCGACAGAGCCCATCCGCTACCTGGTTTTCGCATCCGGGACGGAATTTAATTTGAAAATCGTATGTTAACAATCGTGCATACCAGCGATGTATCCGAAGTGGCCTGATGCCATTTGTTCCCCGAGTAAGTAAACTAGTTAGCGCTGCGTGGTCTGTACGAAGAGTGAAGGCTCTTCCAAACAAGAACAAATGCTACTGCTCACAGGACCAAACACAGGCAAGAGCTGCTTTTTCCCGACAGAGTAAGAAAGCCCTGCAGCCGACAATTTCCTGGAAGCTTATGCAATAACTTTTTCGTGTGCATTTTGAATTTGAGATAGTATAGCACCCAACCCAATGTTTGATGCATCAGTAGAGACAATCGTTGGGCACGTCTCGTCGAAAATCGCCATGACTGGTGTGGAAGCAATGCGGCGTTTTATCTCGTCAAATGCCTTTTGTTGGGGGTGACCCCAAACAAATACACTTTTCTTCTTTGTCAGTTCACGCAGTGGCTCAGCAATATTCGTGAAATCCTGCAGGTAACGTAGGGTGTAAGAACACATACCTAGAAAATGCTTTATTTCAGTGGAGTTCTGTGGACAAGGAGCCTCGGTGATAGCACGTGCGTTGTCAAAACTCGAGTTCATTCCGTCAGTTGTTATAATGTGGCCCAGGAACTCGATTTCACTAGCATTAAATTTGCACTTCTCGAGGTTTAATCGGAGGTTAAGATCATGTAGTCGACGTAACACAGCATGCAGTCGTGAATCATGTTCTTCTGGAGTCCTACCGAATACACAGATGTCGTCCATGTATACTATTTGACCAGGTAAATTGGCAAATGAGTGAACCATAAACTTTTGCCAAGCTGCTGGAGCTGAACTCAAGCCCATTGGCAAGACTTTGTACTGAAAGAGTCCGTCCATAGTAAGAAATGCAGTCAGCGGTCTTGACTCCTTGATTAGAGGCATGTGAAAGAAAGCCTTCCTAAGGTCCAATTTTGAAAAATCGGGCGCCGGCTAGTTTGACTAATAGTTCATCCGCGGTTGGAAGCACAAACTTTTCTACAACGATTTGACGATTTAGGGCCTGCAGGTCATTGCATATTCTCACTGTACCGTCCTTCTTGAGGACTGTAACCATAGGGTGGACCCATTCAGAACAGTTAATGGGTTCAATGAGATCATCTGCAATCATTTGCCGTAATGCTGACGAAACAGCATCTCTTCTGGCCAAAGGAATTGGACGTGGATGAGCAATAGCTACCGGTTTAGCATCCTGCTTCAGACATATGCGGTGAACGGAGGAGGGAGCAGGTCCTATTGTTTGTTCAAACAGTTTCGGGTACTGTATCTGTAGGTCTGATAGGTTAATTGCCATGATACGCATACGAGATAGGGACGGCGTGACTCCCATTGCAACCATAGTGTTGCGCGCGATTAAGGGACGGCTATTTCCGCGGGTGACGTACACAGCAACTGATGATTTCACGGCCCCAAGTTGTAAAACAATCACCACAAATCCTCGTATTTCTACCGGGGCCTTTGTATAACTGTCAAATCGATAGGCTGAAGGATGTATAGGCATGTCATGTAGGTGAATGTCATAAAAACTACTCGGTACTATAGTGATAGGAGAGGCTGAATCAAGTTCCATGTCAACATGTGTTGTTCTATCGCGTGCAATAACTGTAACAGTACGAATGTCAGGCATAGGTAGTTTAGGCTCTGGACAATTGGAACGATAGTTAGACACAGTACCTGTGTTATCAATGGAAAATACATTTTCAGAGGACTGTAACTGCTGACTAGAAACGGAATCTATAGGCTGCAACTGAGAAATGCGTACTGAACGACAACAACGGGCAAAATGTCCACGCTTACCGCACTTTTTGCAATCCATTTCTAAGGCAGGGCACTTGGTAAGATTGGCTTTATGCTGTAGGCTACCGCTGCGGAAGCATTTCTGTGGGGATTGGAATTTGGTTGGCGAGCGATGGATCTTGGCAACCTCCTGTATGTCTGCGTGGGTAGCGAAACATCGCAACTGTTCGGCCGTACATGTTTTGAGGCGAGCTAATTCCACAGCCTTATCCCAAGTCAATTTGGAAGCGTCTTCAGAAAGTAGGCATTCCCGAATTCGGTTATTGGTGATTCCACTAATCAATTGTTGCACTAACATAACGCTCTTGATTCTATTTTTCGGTACGGTTGGATACTCGCAGAGTCGTACACTGTGAATGAGGCGATCAACAAAACTGTCTAGAGTTTCCGATGGTTCCTGTGTAAGTGGGCCGAATTTGAGGCGAGCCATGAAGAGGTTTGTACGCTGGTCCCATGATTTGTCCAGCACATCTAGTGCTTTCGTTAAGGTATCTTGAGACTGGAGCTCTAAAGCATCAAATTGACGTTGTCCCTCATCACAGAGTAGGTGTCTGAGAAGCTTCAGTTTCTGGCCTTCAGTGTAGTTAGAAGCCGCAAGTAGTAGGTCAAGATAGTTTGTAAACGAGGTTTCCACTGGGCTCATGCACTTTCGGTAGGACGTAAGGTCAGATCAGACCAGTAAACTGTAGGAGGATGTAATTCCATGGCGTAGGTTCTTAAGCCGCAGCACCAGGGTTGTGTACGGAAAGTCAAAGCCGAAGTAAGAAGGTCGCTCCGGTAAACTATCTACTGTAATCTGATAAGTGTCTAACTAGGTGAGTGCATGCTGGGCTGATGTAGCATTCATGATGCTTCTTCACCGCAGTTACACTTAAACTATGTCTTTTTATGCGGATAAAATTCATTCCATTTATAGTGTTGCTCATCCCAACACGGGCACCCCAAGACCGCGGTTTCGTCCTGGTTAGGACTCATCAGTTGGAGATAGCCTGAGTTCTCCAAGTCCACCTTTCAAATTCATTCCACTTTATTTGGTTTGTTCCGCGTACTTGATAATTTCCTAACTTGCACATGTCGCTCATGCTAATTGTGGTAACCTTGCGTAACTTTAGCACGTGGCAACTTTTAAATAACTTTCGGACATGGACATCGCAGATTCGCTTATAACCAATTTACTCCATACGCTAATTAAGAGAGTATTTATGCGTCATTTAGGTTTACGTTAATCGATATCTTTTATATGATAATGGCAATTCAAAAGGTTGGTTGGTGCCTACTGTCTGTTACCCACTACCTCGTCCATACTGGCTCCAGGAGACAGTTGGTCGTTGCTGGAGGGGACGGGGTGCACGGTCCTTGTGGTCGTGTTAGGCTCGAATAGTGATTCCATGCACTCAGTGTGGAGCGGACTACAGTCCAGTCGCCGCCTTGTATGCACTTGATTCCCAAATACAGCGTGCTTGTGTTTGTCTGTGAAGGAGTGTGGGCCGGTTCCGTTGATGAAACGTGGCTCCCATCCACATGCCTCCCGGTCTTATTCCTTCTGTTTTACACTGGATATAAGGTGTGTGGATGGAACTGTGGATGGTGCAATGCAAGCCATCCATGGTCCCTCTGTAGGCGCAGGCGTCCTGTGGCTGGCCACAATGGCAGACGAATCCGAAACCGGATGCTGCCAACCATTAAGGTGTCGCAAGGAGAAGGATGAACCAATAGGGAAGCAGAGAATTAGACGCTTTGTGTGTCTGTCTGGGGTTGTGTGCACTTGTCTGTTTAGACTCGCCGTCAAGCATGCTGACAGAATACAGAACATCGCTCTATCGCCTAATTGTTCATGAGGCACCCCAACAAATGGCTTTTGCGCGCCCAAGTGTACAAATAAGATTGCAAATATTGAGTCAATGGAGTCTGATATATAGTACAAATTATGCGACTAGCAGGTTGTGTATGATCTCTTGTCAAGGCAACCATGTTGGAACTTGTCTGTCAGCTCCAGTGGACTGATGAAATTCATCACACCCTTTTTATACTAGTTTTCGAATAATCTGGTGATTATGGGTGTGATGGACTGGTCTGTAATTGTCAATCTTTTGTTTACCTCGTCCCTTGTGATGAAGAATGATAAACGAAGTTTTCCCTTGATATAGAAAGCGGCTCGATCCCAGTGAAATAGTATGCATATTCAAAAGGCGCAATGGCATATCACTCCCTCCTAGTTTTATGGCGGTGGGGAGTGCTATCGGTTTCCAAAATGGAGGACGACTGGATAGAATTAACTACATGTTAGATATTGCGAAGTAAGTCATCAATCCTAGATACACTTAGTCGTTCATACAACAGTGTGTGTATTTGTAGCGTCAGTTTCCAAGTTCATATAGGTGGCAAAGAACGAGCTTCATAGATTGCGACTGGATCTTAGAAGGAGTGGTATTCTTCGTCGGCTAGTTTAGTTATCAATGAAGAGCGACTTTTGGTTCGACGACGGGGAATTTCGACGAGTTCGTTTGCTTTGCATGTCACTCGTGGGGCGGTTTGCCCCGCATGTGTCCTGCACATCAACTGAGAATGTTTGACTTAAGCGATGTATGGGTGTATGTGTAGGAACATTGCAAATTCTCCTATCATTTCAGCTCGCGAGCAGTTTTCTGGATTTCTGACTGACTGAACGTACTGCTGCATCCTTCCGGACATGGCTGCGCCGTTTTTGTTGTGGAGAAAAGGGGGTTATGGCATGCTGAACCTGATGATAGAAGTGCTCATTGCTGTGCAGGCATTGTTGGTCAGGAAGAAGGTATCCCAATTAGAAGATCGGATTGTGTGATGGATGCGTCTCAGGTTAATCTTGTGAATGGCGTAGTAGGTAAGTGAGACTTACCTGGTAGCCAGTTTGCCGGTGTAGGAGAGGCGTATAATTTCGTGGTCGCTAACGGGGAGGTTCTTTAAGACATCTGTCTGTGAATTGGTCATACCCAGTGTACAATCAATTCTAATGCGTTAGTCGACCTAGTTGGCATAGTAACCCATGGTGTCCAATCACCAACTCTGACGGAAGAAAAGTAGGCTGTGTGGATTGGTAGGTTGAAGTCACCTGCAGGTATCTTTTGTCTGTGCGGCATCTCAGATGCAAATTCAAAAGCAGAAGTTATACGAGCAACACTCGTGTAAGATGAATTCGGCTGGTCGCAGATACATATAGGTAAAATGCAAACTGAGGTTCTTGAGACGGATAACCAGAGAGATTCTGGGGCATTTGCTAGTTGTGGATGTTCAAACAGTTCAGTTGTAAATGTGTGATGTAGGTATCTCATACATCCTCCGCCCTTTCTACCACAGCGATCTTATCGAAAAAGGAGATAATTGGGAGGCGTTAGAGCAGTGGTTAAGGTAACGGAGGCGCACCACGTTTCAAATTATACTTGTCTGCAACTCACTGGATTGTGCAAACATGCACCGGAAATACAGCTTTTTATTAATGGATCTGAGGTTATTCAAAAGTACTGAAAACATATTGTGAGTGAGAGGTCTGTGCTTCTCGCGTCACTGTTGGGTGCGTACTTGTAAGCGCGCATTATTGACGTGGGAGCGGTGGGAAAGTGCCTATTATTAGTAATCGTGTGGGTAGGGATAGTGTGTCATCTGTGAACGCCGGTATAGTTGTAGTAAGGGAGGGGTTGAGATATCAATTCTACATTGCGGTTGACTTACCATTGATCTAATCGGGTCAGCTGAAGAAATTGCAGAAACAACGGGAGCGAATGGCCGCGGTTCCATTTCCAAATCCACTAAAGAGTGCTCGTGGAGAGGGATGGTGTGAGGAGATGCGCAAGTGTAAGATGGAGTAGGAAGTAGCGGTATCTACTTGACAGAGTTCCTCCTACTATCATTGTCTTGTCAATGACGACAGCGTGGTACGGGATGATGGTCAGGAGTACCCAATAGACATTTGCTCGCTGTTTAATCGGTTCAGTATATCGCCTAGCATTGTGAATGTAGGAGGGTGATATCTAAGACTGATGAGTTGCCGCCGTGTTTTTCATACTCCTATGACTTCTGTTGACGTCGGCTAGTAGAGGGTTCAAGCTGTCGGTAGATGATACCAGGTTATCTACATCTCTTAACTGTCTGCCCTTGGGGGTCCTTGGGACAATGAATTCTGTTTGTAACATTGTTTCATGCCCTCGATAAGCATACATCCCCAATGCTTAGAGCCTATCCTAGATGGCATGTGCAATGAGTTTACATCAATTGGCCCATCGGAGTTAAGACTGGGGATATCTTCTTCTTACAACTGTAGAATCAGTGACTGAGGTTCTCAGGAATCATGGAACTTGAAATCTCTGCTTCATGATAAGAACAGTCGAGATCCACGTCGACGCGCCTAATTAACTCACTAAGTACCTTTTGCCTTCGGATGTTTCTCTGAGAGCTTGTGATGATACATCTGGCCTTTCCTTCCGACGCTGGTGATAAAAGTCATCCGATGGTGCCTAGTAATGTTATCCCATTAGGTTTAATCAGTAGCTTGTTGAACTCGGTATGTTGGGCTATGGTGAGTTGACTATTCAGGAATCGGTTCGCAGATTCTCCACTTAATAATCTGAAGATGATCGGGCAACATTTCTTTTGTGCTTTTTAATCTCAGGCAGTTGCAATCGCCTTCCGTCATGTTGCAGGCTCTCAGTATTGCTGTGTGCATTTTACCCAAACTAATTCTGTCCGGAATGTTAAAAACAATTGCATGTCCCAATTTAAGAACTCTTTCAAGTACCTCTGATGCAACAGATGTGACTAATTGTCCTACTTCTCCCACTTGAACTGGATCGGGTTTCATTGGTGAGTTACGGAGGTATCCTAACGATGCACATTGATCTTTGGGTGGCTTAAAGATGGCCACAACCTTATTCCTCTTATGGTGTTGACAATCCAAAGTGTTGACGGTATCATGAGTTCTGAAATAAAAACAGCTTTGGGAGTAGAGCAGGCTGGTGGTTCCTTTGACGTCAAAATTGTTAACCTTATTTGTGTGGTGTAAGAAACACTGCCTTTCGCTTGTCAATTAATACAAAGCCTTGTTGGGGACATGGTAATTTGGAGACAGCAAGGTGATGAGAGGGTTAAATGTGAAAGCTACAGAAGACAGATGCAGATAGAATAAAAACATAGTTGAGTTCCTCAACATTTGACTTTAGGGATAAATGCCAAAATAACTTTACAAGTAGATGAAAAACAGTTCTGTGCTAAATGTGCTGTGGCGGGATTCGGCTGGTTGTAGGCTTTTGGAGAAGAATCTGATGCATTAGTTGTGTTCGAGAGAGGAGCAGTCGGTTCAGAATTAGCGAGAAGAGCTACGTTGAAGATAGTATCCATGAACTCAATAAAGACTGCCTGTGCTGTGTCAGGGGAGGCGAACTTAAGCTCATTTCCCCTAAAGAGTTAAGTTAAAGGTTGCATGAGCTGAGCACATAGAGGAACGAAGCGTCGATAGTGGTTAACCAAGCCACGAAGTCAACGGAGGGAACCAAATGTGGTCTGGGCTGGGAATTCCTTAATTGTTTAGGTCTTATAAGGAAGAACTTCAATACCAGACGATGAGATGAGGTGACTTCGAAAATCTATCGTTGACTTGCCGTGTTTACATTTCGTCAGGCAAACTATGACCTCACGTTGAGTCAACCGCGGAGAGTTCGAAGGCAGTCAAGATGCTCTTTTTCCGATGAACTGGCCACCAAAATATCGTCGAGGTAGGAATAGGCGAAGGATAGACCTAGAGAGACATCGTGGATGAAGCACTGGAATGTCTGTGCGTCTTTGCACAGTCCAAAAGGCATTCTTCAGAATGCAAACAAGTCAAAAGGAGAAAGGTCCTTTTCTCCTACATGTACTTGGTGATAGGTGCGAACCAGAACTATCTTACTGGGATCGTCTTATCTATGAGCCAAGCGCTGAGGTTCTGCATGTGTGGGTTGGGGTACCTGTCTGGGAAGGTCGGGTTACCCCGAGTTCGTACCTGAGCTCAAACGCCGCCATAGCTACCTTGTTCCTTGGATGAATGTCGGCGTGGACCAGATGAGAGGGGCGGACGGACGACTCATTTTTCCGAATGTGATGCGTGACTTCGAATCCCAGGAGCAGAGTCGCATTCAATGGGTCATTTAGCTTGGAATACTGGGAGAAAAACTCGGCGAGGTTTGGCGTAGTCAGGGGAACAGCGATGACCGGCGTACTAGATAGTAATAATGATTGTGTTGATGCGATGTCAGCCTTGATGCCACACACATGGAGTTTCATTTCAGGATCGACTATCATCTGGCGTTTTGCATCTACCAAGAGGTCGAAATGCCTGAGGAAGTTTACATCGAAAATGGAAAATAGGACTGTCGCAATGGTGAACACCCGGCGGAACGTGCGCCGAAGACCTGGATTCAGTGTAAGCGACCGATGACCGTAGGTATGTATTGAGGTGGCATTGGCGGCACTTACGTTTGTCGACAAAGAAACTGTCGGCTCACCTGTGATAGGGGCAATACCTCTGACTTCCGCCCCAGTATCAAATAAGAATTGGGCCCCGGAATCATAAACTCTAATATAGATGAGACGGCTTTGTTTGGACAACTCCGTTAGTCAATACTACAGTCCGGTATGGGAAATCACCTGGAGCGGAGAAGGTACATGGCCGTCCGCACTTACGGACCTTAGTACCGAAATATGAGCGGTAAAGTGTTGGGTTTCGTGCGATGAGACAATGATTTGGAGCGGCTGCGGTGCTTAAGGGTGAGCTTCTCGATTCGACACTGAAGTGACGATATTTGCGATGGTAAGGCGTTGATTCCTGTCAGCTGCCTCGTTGCGGGTTTCACTGAAGTTGCGGCGGTGCTAAGCTGGGTAAGTGCACTGGGTTCCGCCACTGACTGGTGCCATTCAATGACGCGGTCGATTAAGTCTGCAACTGCTGCGAGTGATAGGTTATTGGGTACTGCAGGGATGACCTGAGTGCTTTCGGAGGGGCGTTGCATCCACATTTCGTGGAGAATCCCAATGCCCATCTTGGACTTGCCAAGGGGCAGTTGCGTTTTCCGTAACAAGGCTGAGGGTATCCTATCTTCTAGTTGCAACTCTCTAAATAGTTTCTGCTGGCGGACTTTGTCGGAAAGCGTGCTTCGCTAGATAATAGTTTGTTTACGAGTTTCGTATTTCGCCGCCGTGCACAGTGTTAAGAAAAGTCTTACCTAGATCGAAAAACTATGAAACCGTTTCGCAGTTCTAATTTTGCTTTTCATCATGCACGTTATTCACAGGCACGCGTCACCCTTACTTTGCAACTTCGTATCTGGGCAAACGAACACTCTTGTAGCGCGCCAGTGTCTTTTGATACAAGCCAACTTGTAAGATGTCGTCGAGCTCATCCTAGAATGCCACTGTCAGTTCAGCGTCTCTTTGCTTCCCCATCTCCTTTTCGGTATCGTCAGAACAAGCATTTTTGTGCGTGTTTTCACCATCCATTCAGTCACCTCAGGCTCGGTTCTCCATCCTCATCTGTGACAACGTCGTCCAGTTCGCCATGAGGAAAGTCAGGCGTACGCTTCATTCAACTCCGACTCCTACCAGATGGTTGTAATATGAGCATCCAGCCGCCTACGAAGTATTTGTTTTGCATTACAGCCCACACGGATACGATAGCCCTCGGAACCCTCGATCGGACGCATACTACAAGTCCCCTTGGATTGCATCCACTCTTTGTCTCGTACCCTTGCCGCTTAATTCCCGTTTATTTACGTTCGTTGAGGTCAGTGCTGGTGTTTTTCCCTTAGTAGCCAACAAGCAAGCAACTGTGTCCGGGTACAGACATACCGTGTGATGGGATTATGCAAACAGAAGAACGGTACGGATTTACATGATGAAGCAAGCGGCTAACTTGCCGCAAGCGAACGAAGCAGATGATTGAATGCCTACGTATCTTAGCCCATACGCTGGTTGGTTCGTATCTGGCAGCACTAGAATGAGTTTGACTGATTTAAAGGAAGAATCTCATGCATACATCAACCTCCTTAGTTATGGAACTGACCTAGTTATTTTCATCGAGGCTTCCACAACCTAATAATGATGTCATTTTCGCTGAGCTTGCTTCGTCGCATAAAGGGCTTCTCCTGAAGTACCGAGTTCTGCGACATAGTGTCAGAGAAGACCAAAGCAAGCTCGCCGAACGGTGTTGTTGCTGATCGGAGCGCAGGCAGCTGTACAAACACCAGACCCGTTGAACATGGAAGAACACAACCTGGCCAGTAATTGGCAAATCTGGAAAAGCAAGTGGATCTAGTTCTGCGTACTTGTGCATCTGAATGAACAATTGATGATGTATCTCTTGGCGATGTTTCGATTTGCCGTCGGAGATTAAGCACGCCGCTTCCTGGAAACGATACAGTATTAACAAGAAGAAAATCCAGTCGATCTGGAAACAGTTATTCGAAAATTCGGTGATTTCTACTAGAGCGATACTAACGAGACGTATCGGCGGCATCGATTCTTTACTCGAAACAGGCTTCCGAACGAATCTGTCGAGAACTATGTTACCGAGCTGTAGATCCTGGCTCGTTCTTGTAACTTTTGCAGTTGTATGGTTGACAATCTCATCCGAGATATACTCGTGCTGGGGATCAGTGATGAAAATATCACCAGGCGGCTGTTGCGACAACGGCATCTTTCGCTCAGACAATGCTTTGACAGATGTCAAAGTGAATTGTCAGCTACACACCGCATCCAGTAAATGCTTTGCCGTCTGATGTAGAGCTATGTGCCGTATCCAGTTTACCTGACCAAACTGCGAAGCCTGTTACCAAGATACAAGAAAGTTGTAACTTGCGCCTCGCAACACCCGAAGGATCGCAATCAATGTCAGGCATGGGGTCGACTGCGCCAAATGTGGCAAACGAAATCATTTCGCTCGATGCTGCCAGTCTCCCAAAGTGAATGCACTCAGTCGTGACACAACACCCTCCGACTCTGAATATTCAATCAGCAACGTGTCGCGGACGGGACCAAAGAAGTGCGTCTACGCAATTTTATTGGTTGGCGACGAAATCGTGCGCTTCCAGTTAGACACGGGTTCGACTATCAACATAATATCTACGAAGCGGTGCCCAGTAATTCGTGTGTGACATGATCAAGGATACCTGCGTATGGGGAACGGTTCCGAGTTCCAGCCGAGGGGTTTGGCCACAATCAAAGTGATCAATCCCAAAACCGCTGTTCACATCAGTCGGAATTCTTGGTCTTGGAGGAAGATCTTATGCCGATTCTCGGCATCGATTCCATTCAGGGTCTTGGCTTTGTTCATTTTAACCATGATGGTTTTGTGTATGCTTCTGAAACGGAGATATATGTTAGTGAAACGTATCCGTCCGTGTTTAGCCCAGGTTTGGGGAGGTTTGAAGCTTTTGTTCATTTGTCACTAGATCCGTCAATACGACCGACTGCGCTGCCGGCTAGAAGGGTTCCGTTTGTTTTACCTGATAAATTCGCCACCGGTTTGAGTAACTTGACGCAATTGGCTGTAATCGCTAAGATTGACGAAACGACAGACTGGGTTAGTCAAGTTGCAATTGTTACGAAAAGAACAGTGATTTGCCTTTGTGCATAGATCTCAAGCCATTGAAGGAAGCTTTACGCAGAGAACACTATACGTTGCCAACGTTAGATACCCGCCTTGTTTGGTTAAGGCAAAGTTGATCTGTCATCGGCGTTTTGGAACGTCATCTTAGCTGAGGAATCCAGATTCCTGACGGCGTTTGTCACACCATTTGGGCGTTTTTGTTGGCTACGTTTACAGTTTGGTTTGAAGGTCTCGAGTGAAAGTTTTCAGAAGCGGTTATTGCAAGCGGTTGCTGATATAGAGGGTGTAACAGGATGTAGAGAACATTCGGACGTCACCATCACACTTCCCCTCCATATTCCATTCCCCCACCAAACATTTCGACTATACCTCCGCATTTCGTCGTAAAACGCAGTCTTTATTCGTTCCGTCCAACGCTCACTAGAAATTTTAGTAAATCGCACTCCCACGATTCCAACTTGCTCTTGAACTGTCATCACCTGGACGATTTGGATGGTTTGGTTGCCTCCACTCCCCATCCATAATGCCTGTCTGCTGACATTTTGACCCCATCGAATATGGCTGTCTGACGAGTCCTTCCTATATGTATATGCATCTTGACTCAGTTGGTGAACGCTCCAACCAGGCCGAATTCCTACCCCTTTGGGACATACCCAGCCTGCGTTTCATTTGCATGATCCACCAATCCCACTGCTTTGCCTGTCCTATAAACACACCATGCACCTTAGTGCCGTGATTTCCTACACTAGGTATGCTGAGGCCGGAGTTGTTGACTTGGATCGAAACGACTGTGATTGCAGCTGCTCTGAGTTTGGAAGCATCATCATTGAGGTATTTATGGCATATGTCCATCTATTCATTTATAAATAATATCGTTATCCAATTCCGGACTTGTTGTTCCTTTGATCCCGGTGGAAACGCGTCATTGGAACCTTCCAAGCGAATTTTCTCGTTTACACATGTGTAGCAGACGATGTGCTGATTTACGGCTCAATCAACCACGGACATGACGTCAATCTTCACCACTTTTTACAGCGTTGCGGTCAAAAGAACATAAAGTTCCAACGCGAGAAAGTTGGGTTCCGGCAATCGGAAGTGATTTTTCATGGAGACGTTCTGACATCCAAGGGAATAAAGATCGATTCCGAGAAAAGCAAGGCAGTGCAGGAGATGCTACGCGAAACTCCCCTATCCAGCCCGACTCTAGAGGATGAACCTCTTCCCCTTAGATTATCGCCGACATCGCGGATACCACATCTATACTAGGCATATGATACGAGGAGAATTGGAAAAGAGTTGAGGCAGTTTTTCAACTGAGACTTGGCGGTTCTACACGTGGTCACAGCTGGAAGGTGGTTAAACCGAGAAGGTTCAAAGTCCGTTCGGACGCTGCTTTTCCTACTCGAGTAGTTAATGACTGGAACCGGCTGCCGGACCCGATTGTCAATGCACAGTCAGAAGTGAGCTTCAAACGTTCGCTATACATCTACCTACTGAGGACTACAGGATCCTGCAGGACTGATACTACATCCTGAGCTATGCCACAGCTACTATGCCTGCAATCTTTGGAAGATCGGGAAGTCAAGGATCTGACACGGGACCTCCCTTCTGCTCTCTCTCACTCATTGAACTTAATGAACCTAAGGACGTCAATGCGGTTATTCGTTTAAATGGCATGATGAGTTACTTGAGTCGGTTCTTACCAAGGTTGGTTGAAATCATGACGTCCAGTTGGAGGCTAACACACGAAGGTGTAAAGTGGACTTGGAGAGAAGAGCAGGAGGCCGCCTTTATAACCGACAAGCATCTCATGAGCCATGTACCAGTACTCGGCTACCACAAGTCATCTCTGCATTTGGAGGTGCAGTGTGACGGCAGTAAGAGTGGAATAGGCGCCGTTATAATGCAAAATGGTAAGCCCTTGGATTTCCACAGTCAGGCGCTTACGGTGGCGGAATAGCATTATGCGCAGTTCCAAAAGGTGATTCTCACTATTGTATATGCGATGGAGCGACTCAACAATTACACCTTTGGAAGGAAGACTACTGTGTATATTGGCCACAAACTTCTAGTGTCAGTAGCCAGTAAACCGTTGCACAGAGTCCCTCGACATCTTCAAGGAATGATTATCCGGCTCCAAAAATACGACATGGATCATGTGTACACTCTGGGGACGCAGACGTTTATCGCCGGCACTCGGTCGAGAGCTCCTCTTCCAATATTCGAACCCCATCAAGAAGAAATCGAAGTAGTAAACCTGGTACAGCAACTGGATGTAACGGCAGGTGGCCTGAAGGAAATAAGGCGTCATACGGAGGCGCACGGGACTTATAAGACGTTGCGAGATGTGCTTCTGAGTGGATGGTCAGATACAAAGCACAACATTCCGAAGGAAATAACGCCATTCTTCAACTTTCGGGATGAACTCACGGTGTATAATGGTTTGTTGTTATAAAGAAATCGCGTTGTTATTCTGTCGATGTTTCGTGAAAAGATGCTATAACACGTTCGTCGAGCCCATTTAGGTGTTAACTACAACATTACCAGTGCACACGAACTGATGTACTGACCCCGGATGATAAGTGATATTCGAGATCAAGTATCAAGCCGCTCAGCCTGCCGGTCTCACGAAGCTCGCCAAGCCAGAGAACGAATGATGCTGCTAGAGATTCCAATCCGACCATAGCAGAAAGTAGCAGATGACTTGTTCTGTGACAACGAGGGTAACTACCAAATCATGGCGAGTACTTCGAGATCGATCCAGTCAGCGCTACCACCACGGAGCCAGTCATCAATAAGTTTACATGTCAGTTCGCCAGACATGGAATACCGGAGGAACT
Source organism: Dicrocoelium dendriticum (assembly GCA_944474145.2). Taxonomy (NCBI): domain Eukaryota; kingdom Metazoa; phylum Platyhelminthes; class Trematoda; order Plagiorchiida; family Dicrocoeliidae; genus Dicrocoelium; species Dicrocoelium dendriticum. The sequence continues at coordinate 56,691,822 of OX104060.1, forward strand.
GATCTCAGACAATGAGCCACACTTTACAAGTGCTGCGTTCCAAACCTTTGCAAACAACTTGGAATTTTGCATCGACAAATGAGCTCGTATTACATCCAGTCAAAAGGAAAAGCTGAGACGGGTGTCAAACAAGTCAAGAAGCTGTTGTCGAAGGTTAGCACTACTCATGAGGATCCATCTCAGATGCTGTCGGAAATTCGCAACAAGTCCTCATCGAACGTAAGTCACAGTCCAGTTCAACCCCTGTACAGCAGAAGGACGTGCCCTAATGTCTGCGTTGGCTGCACTTTTACACCCGGTCTCTTCGTCACATGAGCAACTGGAAAACAATTTAAGAAAATGGATGGCCGATCAGAAACGGTATTACGACTGCGGTACCCGAGCGCTACCTGGATTCAACCAAAACTGGGTGTCAACAAACAGTGGAACAACGGTGTGGTGACTGCGAAGGTCGGAGAAGGAGGTTCTGAAGTCAATACTGGAGGGAAGGCGATCAGAAAGAACCGAATGCAGCTGAGGCGACACCGGGAACAAGGAGGTGAACTTAAAGCAAGGCACACGACGGTTACCGGTGACGTCACAACGACAGGGACAGCAAAGACAACGCGGAGTGGAGGAGTGTCCGGGGTCTTCAGTCACATCGATGCGGATGATCACGAAAAAGGGGAGGATGTGATGGAAGTATGCAAGTGAAAGCACGATACGGATTTACATGACGAAGTAAGTGGCTAGTTTGCTGCAAGAGAACGAGGCAGATTACTGGACGCTTATGCATCTTCGCCTATATGCCGATTGGTTCGTATCTGGCAGTGCTGGAGTGAGTTTGTATCACTGATTCAAAGGATGAATCTCATGCATGCAGCAACGGCGTTAGTTATGGAACTGGCCTAGTTATTTGCATCGAGGCTTCTACAACTAAATCATGATATCTTCTTCGCTGAGCCTGCTTTGTGGAATAAACCGTTTGTCATTGAAGGACTGAGTTCTGCGACACCGTGCATGTTCTTATTTGCTCTCTTCGTGTTATATACCTCTAGGGGCAAGTCTGAGCTCACAATTGATCCCACTACGGAATACAGAAGGGCTGCCACACCAATGAGTTTTATTGACACAGCACACACACACGGAGCGGGGAGGAAGGAGGCACTCAACCAGTCATTCACTGTCGGTTGCTCATTCATTTAAGTAGAACCCAGGAGGTGTTTGTGTGTTTGTGTGGTTGTATGAACAGGTGGAAGGAGCAAGTGTATCATAACACATAACAGTGTTCGGATTGCGGACATGAATTGTTCTAGTACTAAACATGGTTCATTGTGACAAAATAAACACACTTGCCTTCCCAGCAACTCATGTTCCGGAATGTGCACAGTTACAAAAAGTCCAAGCAATCCGCCAGCCAAGTTATACTTTCTGGACATTCCGCCTTTACATATCTGCGACTCTACATCTCCCCCCGCGAAAAGGAATTGTTAGTCATAGGAACGTTTTTGTGGGTTTACTTGTAGTCGCATAGTTGGCTTCCGGGTGCGATCAGTACGTTTTGGTGGCAAACTCTTTTCCTCAGGGACTGTCTCACATTCCTCGTCAGGCACGCGTGGCATTCTAGGGGGTATATCGAAACTGTTTAAGAGAAAATCAATCGGCAGTATTCGAGTATCTGTACTTTGTTGGGTATTGGTAGATCTCAACTGATTTGCATGCCTAATCCAAATAAAATCACCGACCCTGACTTTATAGATCACTCTTCCTATTTGGTTCTGAATCGTACCCGTTTTCCAAAGATGTTTACCTGTGCGATAATCTCTGACCAAGACTTTCTGATTTTTATTGCATGTGGTCTCTGTTCCATCTGCTTTGCCCTCGTGCTCACGGTACATGCAGTAGAAAACACCTTGCTCATCATGAGTCCACGAGACGCAGCTGAATTTGACACGCTCAAGCATATCCGGCAAGTCCTCTCCAGTTTGAGCTACCCGGAACTTGAGCTCCGACCAATCTGAACCGCCATGACTAAAGCCGTAGCACAGATAATGACCAGCTTCAGAGCAACTGTACACGCGAATTAAAGCTAGACCATCGGGGTCTATTAACTTTGGGTTCAAAAAGACTCTGGGTTCACCATCAAGAGCATCCAGTTGATAGAGAACACTCTGATTCTGCAGACCAGTGTTTTTCCAGTAGTAGTAATACGAACCGGATTTAAGTGTACACGAAAATCGTTCGTAGTCCCACATTTGTTTCAGTCTCTGTTTTAGCTTGTCAGTATCCGGACACTTGTCCAAATACTCGTTGGTCAGCTGATTTTGCGCCCGAACAAATGCAGCGGTTTCTTCGGAGTCAGGATCTTCTAACCACCGATCAGGGTCTGGAATCTCTCGTCCGAAATGATTTTCCAAATTGTCTTCATCTCTTCGAAAGGAGGGGTAAACAAGAGATCCGACGCAGTTTGTACTCATTTTGATAACTTCGTACTGAAGTCATGTTCCTCGCAGAAACTGCCTTCGGGCATTTCGAAATGCTCGGTAATATTAAAAGGTGTGCGACGAATGAGCGGAAATGTAAGTAAACCAATTTCTGGTCCGTCAGTCGAGCAGTTTATGCACAGCAAATCAAACCAGGGTGGCTTTGCCTCAGTTGTATTGCTCGAAGAAATAGATATGTGCAAGAGAGACAATCCGGATAGATAGGTTCGGTTTCCGAAATGATGCAAGGCGAGTTAGTGATTTTTGCTTTCATCGCTTGAAGATTTGCAGCCATACGGTTAGACCACGGATGGTGTTTTCATTAGGTTCACAAGTGAGATCGCCCCCTACACTACTATACACGGCAGAGAACCGTATAGGTTTGCAGTGATCATTGGTTGTTGCAGGTTGGAGCGATAAATTGAGCGTGAGACTCTCGATAAGGCGTAACTGACTGGCTTCAAATTGCTGCTGCTGCTGAGACAAGATGGTTTTCAGACATTCAGGTGAGCATGCCATGTTGATTAACAGTACCTGGGTCGCAAAAGCTGTTATATAACTCTAGGGGCAAGTCTGAGCCCACATTTAACCCCATACGGAATACAGAAGGGCTGCCACACCAATGAGTTTTATTGACACAGCACACACACACGGAGCGGGGAGGAAGGAGGCACTCAACCAGTCATTCACTGTCGGTTGCTCATTCATTTAAGTAGGTTGCTAGAGCAGACTATTGAAGTAGTAAAGCAGGAGTTATGAACAGTGGGCAGACCAAGTTGGGATGACATTTCATTTCGGAGGCCAACATCCCCCTTTTGGCGCTCGTAAAAGTTTTGGATAAAAGCTATCTTGAGTAAATGAGTGTTATGTTGTGAAACAGGCCTGTCAAATTGTTCGGCATCCCAACAACCTTTTGTACGCTTTACAGTTAGAATAAATCTGACCCCGCATATTCTGACTGAGAAATGTTTTTGAATCCGACGGATACGGACCAAAATGAGACTTCTCCGCTATTACTGCTATCCAAAGAACTTCAAACCTCTGTGAGATATTTCTACCTCACCACAAAAACCAAATGGCCGCGTCCGAGAACGACCAGATACTCAGTATGTTTCTGAAGTGTCCCTTGTTTGTTCTAGCAGCCTAGAGACAGACAGAGAAAGCAGGCGCCGCAATAGTACCCCGCCGCATCATCCCACTTACGTCCCTAAATTCCCCGTTCCCCTGATCAACCTGGATGTTTGAGGAATGTGTTTTGATAACGTTATTAGTCAATTCTATGTTTAAGACTCTTGGGCGAGTGATCTGGAAAAAAATCACTCCTCTGTCAAGATGGGCACGTAACTAAAGTTATTTTCATGCCTTTATCTCATCTCATCTAATCACATCTAAACCAAATCCTGAGTCCGAGTGACGCCTGTTCAGCTGCGGGGCCGCTGCAATCAGATGATCAGATATGTAGTCGCAAACAGATCATTTTATTCCCTTTATGTGTGGAAGCGTCAGCTAACTTAGTTTCAGCCCACACCAATCGATAGGCTTATCACATGCAATGTTTAGTCAGGAAGGAGATTGCTCGATAGGCTTGTCGTGTAATTCTCCGAAGGAATTTTCTCTTCATTTAAAACAATTGTCAGTTAATAAAGCGGTACGCGTGTGCCTAACATAAGCGTGGGGATAACCAATTTGTATGAACAAGGGTCCGAAAATTTAAATTAACTAGTATGAAATATACCTAAGTGAAAACATACAGTAAGGCTACACCCAGTCACGTCGCTTTATCTACTTGATCTGTCCAACTTCGGTCTTCTCGCTTCAAAGACTCACTTTGTGTTTGTCATTACTAAATACGAGTGGGCACGTTACACATCTCAGTCCATTGTTCCACTGTGAAATCCACCAGTGCTCCGTCTCCCACTCTCTTTTTGATGTGGTCTGACGACGCGCAATGTGTCTGTGTCAAGCTCTATACACTGACATTTTTCGGAGTCCCAATCCTGCATTCATTTGAGTGTTATATTTTCCTCGCTTTACTCGAAGCTGTAGGATGCTTTTTCACACAACGAAATCTGCCTTGCAGCTCTTATACCCACCCAGAAATTGAGGTTAAGTTGATTTGCCACTTAAGTTTCCAGTATTTTGCGATTGCCGGTTTTTTAACCGGTAGCACCAATTCGCTGAAAGCAGAAACGCAGGAGCTCACATTGCCAACACGTCTGCGTGTTGGACCGTCCCCTGGTTAATTGCTCCGTGAAAGCCATATTGTCTTGTTTCCAAAATGATAAGCCTTCCGTTTCGATCCCGATCTGCATTTCCTTCACGGGTATTGGAGTGTGTCTTGCGGTCCATGACTGATAAAAAGAAGAAAAAAGGCAGAACGAAGATGGTATTAATCGTACAACCTTGTATGATTCAATGGTCCATCCCAAGACCTGTTTGGATGCTCGGTCTTGGTCCTAGTGGACTTGAAAACAAATCGCATTATCAAACAACACCAACTCCGAACTTAACACTCCTTGTAATGATTAGTTTAACGACTATAACGCTGGGTACTATCCTCTTTAGTTTTAAATGTCTTCATGTTCCAGCAGGTACAATATATAGGGGTGATCTGTACATATTCGCGGATACAATTTGAAATTAAACCAAGATATATATCATTCATTCATTCTTTCAGCTGTTCAGCGATACACAAAACCATTTGTTGAATCACTTGGATTGTTAACTCAAAGATGAGTGTTCACGGCAGCAAGGTAGGTAATTAGCATCTCCTACTGCGTGACACGAGCCAATGATAATGCATACCATGAGCAATGAGTCTGAAGGACAAATTTTATCAAAAAGTTTCCTATTACTTAATTCGCCGTGCCAGTTGCACCCAAGTGGTGCGAGGAACGCAGTGAGAATTAGCCGTCTATTGTTCATCACTGGTTATCAAATTTTGGAGGTATGGTAAAAGTCACATTTGTGCGTTATAATAGAGAACCTGATCCAAACGGAAGTGTCTTATGCCGGTCGAACTCAATAAGGTTCTATCTTACTTCCATTGTTGTGGTGTCCGCCGAGCTTGGCAATTTGATTGCAAACATTTCGCCAACATTCGAGGTAGCACCGTCAGCGCAGTGCCATCTCAAATGGTTGCAATCAAGTTGCCCAGCTCGGCAAACAGCACAACTGAACAAGGCTTCAGAGCTACCAAGATTCTAAGTAACGATTCCACGTACGCAAATGTATCTTGAACTCTAACCTATTCGTTGGTAATTGTTCAGCAGTAACAACCAGTTAACATATTTCCGATAGGAGTAATGAGTATACACTTATAGTTAGTGCACGCGTCTTTGTACTCATCTAGCAAATGTTCCTGTCTCGGGTTGGTAGATAAGCATGTGAACGCTTCATAATTGATGAGTTTTCATCAGCGGTCCTTAACCTTTCTGAGATTGTTACCCACAAATCGGATTTACTGTAATCAATTACCCGTAAACACATTTCCGTTTCAAAACTAATTAACGCATAGAAGCCGCGCTTTTTGTTTTTATTTACGGGAAGTGGTAGCCAGTTGTAATTATTCTCGATTATTCAAAGAAAAAGACTGCTATTTTAGTTCAACATTTTGTGAAAACAAAAGGCGAAACACATCAAGGATATATATTTGGTATATTTGGTGCAGTTTCGGGTAATGCACATCGTAAGTCGTTCTCCAACTTTATTCGGTTCCTTGCTTTTGTTTTCATTGTATTCATGGTCGAAAATTCACGTTCATATCTATAGATTGTTGCGAATGGGATCAATATTCGTCATGCTCTTTCCGATAACAGTGGATACTCATCATCTATCTTCGCCCAACATGCTGCTGGTTGTGTGCTTTGGAAATCTGTTTGCAATGCGTTATCTTCGCAAATTCCTAGAAATTGGCATTTGGCTTCGCTTACAGTATCTGGAGATTTAAACTACATTCACTAAAGAGGGTCTTAGCAGCCAGGCAATTACTTAACGATTTTCCAATTCAGGAGAATCTTCGCTGAAAGTATGTAACACTGATGATAAATGGAGAGTTAGTTGTTCTAGGTACATGTATATTAATTTCTTCCAGCGAGCACAATTTTTAGTTCTAAGCACGTCGAAAAGTCGCCAATACCAGCTGCTATAGGGGAAGAAAACTGGCAATCCTATCATGAGCAGTTAAAATATTCGTCATATTTCCTTGCAAACTGAAGTTCAGTGTATTTATTTCTCCGAATAAATCCGCACAATATGCCAGGTTTGAAGTAAATACATTCCCTGTTATTTTGGAGTTTAATTCGTTCTCCGTATCCGTACGCAGCATCTTCCTTTCAAGAAATCTAGCTATTTATTCTAGAAGCTCGAAAGCTCAATACAACACCTTGTTTCGTAACAACCAACGTAGTTCTGTGTGCGTTCGTGTGTGTGTGTGTGTGTGTGTGTGTGTCTTATACCAGTTCACCTGCGCCTGTGGTGCTAGGTATCTTGGACATACGACCAGGTGTTTGTTCAAAAGAATCGCTGAGCATTGTCCTGCGTCACCGCGAAAAGGCACGGTAAAATCCATCAACAGTTCTGTATTACAACACTTGGTCGACACTGGACACCAAGTCCAGATAAACCAGTCGTTTCGAGTCGTTTATACTATCCCTAAACGATACCCAAAACAGCTGAAGAAACATTTATTGAGCATTTCTGAAGCCATTGCTATCAAAGTTCTAAAACCAGAGCTGTGCAAACAGCGCACACTGCTACAGGCTCTGAAATTGCCTTGGCCTTGAGCTTGACCTTCCTTGATCACCTGCTTCCTAATGCGACAATCCGATTGATCAAATCATTGATTTAGTTTTCAAATTGCCAGTTAATGATTTGATTGCTCTCTGTACAGGCCTGTACGGGCTTTATTCTCTCCAAACGTTTTGCTTCATAATTGTACTCGCCTGATGAGAATTATCGGAAAGAATATTCTTCGCGCACTTGCTTACTTCTGACATCGAATTTACCTCCAAATTCATTACACAACTGTTTAGAAACTCTTGTATTTGTCGCACTGCCACGGATGACATTTCCTATTTTCACCACCTTGGTTAACAGGTCTAGGAAAACATGTGGAATAGCTTTCACTGCTAAAGCATAACTATGTCTGATGCAGTTATTACATGTGGCGTGCAGAGCAAATTTCTTGGCTAATGCTTGGAATCCGGAACGAACGTCCAACAAGGTTAGTGCTTCGATTGAACAGACACCAGTTAACTTCGACACTGTAGCGCCTTTTCCTGGACATAATCCTTCACTGTTCCAAAGACATATTCGCCACATGTAGTAGTGCTCAATAATTCTGCGAAAAATTGCTCTTCTTTGAAGCCGTTGCCTTGTTTGTGTACCGAAAATTGAAAATTAGTTTCGAACAAAATGCGACGTCGGTCGACTGATCAAACTGTTTTGCGAAGAAAGAGTTAGGGTGTATTTCGTAATGCACCGTTTTTAAAATATTCTTGCTCAATTCCTCAGTGCCATGTTTGTTGGTGCTGTTGGAAAGTGATATCATACTTGTCTTTTCAGCATGTGGCTCTCCAAAATGCAGCTTAGCTGCATGCAGAATGCAAGGGTCGATGAGATCCACTCCTATATTTCCGTCTCTTGTTTTCGACGATTCGGAGAGCGATGCCACACGAAGCATAAAGACCAGGTTCAGTTGACTTACAAGGAAGTTCTTAGTATCCAGGCGCAAACTTTTCAGCCTAAATTCTTTACTTTGAATATGTTATATCTTTGCCTACGAACTGAGAATGACTTCGTTCAAATTGGCATTGCAATTTTCTGGGTTTCATGCTCTTTGCCATGAGTACATTGCTGCACACAAGACATGGCAGTTTATAAAATTTTACTGACAAAATTAGTGAAGCTCCAGTGCAGAATGCTTCTTTATAGGACCGCAATTTTGCATAGGACATAATTCCTATATATATATATATATATATATATATATATATATATATATAAGTGGGAGAGCCTATGGTGCGCTGAGGCTGGTGGTGGCTAGATCCTGACAGATGGTCTACCCACTGCTGCTACTGTTGCTCCATTTGCTCCTGTCCTGGGCGCCTCCTCGTGGAGACCTCTGGGTGGGATTTGGGTTTCGCCCTTCTCCCTGCTAAGATCCAGGACACCAATCCGCATGAGTCAGTGAACTGACCATGTGCTAGACCCGCTGCTTTTCGGGTGTTCATTTAATCGAAGGCTTTGGATGAGGGCCCGGGTCGTTCTCCTGTCAGGATTGGGAGCCCTTGCAGTATCCTAGTCCATCCTCTTCGGAGGTTAGGAAGTGGTCGATGGTCCACTTCCCATAAAACCTAGCCATGGGAGACAACAGGTTTACGGGTTATAAGCTCACAGCTCGATTGGTGTAGAGCACGAGTGCCACGCATTGTCTCTGACGGTGGGAAGACACCTCCTGGTGTTCAATGGTTTGCTACTGCCCGCCTCAAGCCAGGCAGCCCCTGGTCAAATTGGTGCAAACCCGCCAAAAACCCATCTGCGTCTGGCCGTGGTCACAGGTGCGTATCCTACTACGGTCGCAAAACATATATAAACCGTTCCAAAACCTCAAAGGCTGCGTGTGACGGCCGTCAAGCAGATCCCAATCTGTCTCTGCAATCACATTCCCGAGCTGGATCTGCTCCCCACGGCCTTGTGGGTCAGGCTATTGAGCCAAAGGCTCCGGGTGGAGTCCCTCAAGCAAACCTCCGAAGCACAACGACCACCTCGCGTGCGATTGCCCACCAATGCAATCGGATGCCTGCGCGCAAAGCACTCAGCATCGGGTGCTGGAACGTGCGCACACTACTGGACCGGAACTCCTGTGAGCGCCCCGAGCGACGCACTACACTCGTCGCGATGGAGTTGGCGCGCTACAACATCGATATTGCGGCGCTCAGTGAAACCCGGCTCGCTGAGCAAAATAAGTTGCATTAAACAGGTGCTGGCTACACATTCTACTGGGTGGGCAACGCCGCCTCAGCAACAAGTGACCATGGGGTCGGATTTGCACTATCCGATCGCCTCCATGGCCAGCTGGTGGGTGAACCAACGGGTATCAGCGCGCGACTGATGACTGTTCGCCTACAACGCCGAAGAGGTAAGTTTGCCACCTTTATAAGCACGTACGGTCCGACCATGTGTTATCCTGATGACACGCGTGCTCAGTTCTACACTGAGCTATCCTCCGTGATACGGTCTGTGCCGAGGAGCGGCCGACTATTTCTGCTGAGTGATTTCAACGCGCGCGTTGGGCGTGATGCATCAGCGTGGACAGATGTTATCGGTTCGCATGGCATTGGTTCAGTGAATGCGAACGGTGACAGGCTGCTCTCATTGTGTGCCACTCACAGCCTGACGATCATGAACACTTGGTTTGCACTGAGTGCTAGTGATATAGCAATTTGGACGCACCCACGGAGTGGTCACGCTCACCTGCTCGACTATGTCATCGTACGTCAGCGTGATATGCGTGAAGTGCGCATGACACGTGTACTGCGTGGAGCTGAGTGTGGCACTGATCACAAGTTGGTGCGGACCAAACTGTACATATATTTTCGTAAATCTATGTATTGCACTCCCGCCGTGAATCGGCGTAAATTTAACATTCTCTCCCTCGGTACTGTGACGAAAAGTACTGAGCTGGAGAAGGCGATGGCTGCACGCCTGCGTGATGTGGACTGCATAGCCACAGTGGGCGACCTGTGGCACCACATTCGCGACCAGGTGACAGCTGCTGCCGAGGAAACCATCGGGCGCGCAAACTGTAAGCGGCTTGATTGGTTTGATGACAACAACGCGACGATCGGCGCATTGGTGTCAGAGAAGAATGCAGCATTTGCTGCACATGTTGCAGACCCCAGTGACTTGGGGAAGAGTAGTCAGTTTCGCAAACTTCGACGGCGACTGACCCGAGAGCTCCGTCGCATAAAAAATGCATGGTGGATGGAGAAGGCGAGGAAGATGGAATTCTACGTCGAACGCCGCCAACAAAAGGAATTCTTTAACTCCTTGAAGGCGGTGTATGGACCGACATTGGAGCCGCTTAAGACATTGATCGATGGTAGTTCAGGCGCTACCTGCACACAGACTGCAGACATAATGCAGATCTGGCGGAAACACTGACTGTCTCTTGAACAACCGTTCAGAGATCGACTGGCCTACATTGAACGGCCTCAAGCAGCACGATGTGAAGGAGGATCTGGCGGATACTCTGACACTGGATGAGACGCAGAGAGCACTTGCTCAGCTGCGAAACGGCAAGTGTGCTGGGGCCGACGGGATCCCGCCTGAAGTGTTGAAACACGGCGGACCCGCGTTGTTGACTGCACTGCACCACTTGGTGCAACGCGTATGGATTGAGGAGGAGGTGCCTCCTGAGCTGAAGGATGCCCTCGTGCTACCACTGTACAAGGGCAAAGGTAGCAAGCAATGTTGCACGAATTATCGTGGCATCAACTTGCTGAGTTGTGTGGGCAAGGTGATTGCCCGAATCCTGCTCAACCGCCTCGTCAGTCAGGTTGTGGAATCTAACGTGGCGGAGGAGCAGTGTGGATTCCGTTCGGGTCGCAGCACTATAGATATGGTGTTTGCAGCTCGTCAGTTGCAAGAGAAGTGTAGAGAACGACACCAGCCATTGTACTAGCTTTTTGTTGATTTCACCAAGGCATTTGATACGGTGAACCGCGAGGCATTGTGGCTGGTGTTGGGTAAGTTTGGTTGCCCGCGTAAGTTTGTAAGTTTAATTGAATGTCTGCACAGCGGCATGCGAGCGAGGGTGCAGCTGAGTGGAGAGACCTCGGATGACTTTGCAGTTGTCTCTGGTGTGAAGCAAGGCTGTGTCTTAGCTCCTGCCCTGTTTAATATATATCTTCATGCAATGTTGTCTTGTGCTTTTGATGCGGCTTGTGCTTACGGTGATCGTGTGGAGCACCGTATTGATGGTGGGTTGCTGAACATCCGTCGTTTCGGTGCGAGAACTCTAGTCTGTGAGACAACTATCCGTATGTTGCTGTTTGCTGACGACTGTGCGTTGTTTGCACACAGCGCGGATGAGTTGCAGCACATGACTAGTGCTCTGGCTTTGACAGCGGCCAAACTCGGGCTCACCATCAACACAAGCAAAACTGTCCGTCTCTTTCAGCCTTCACCGGAGGTGCAATCTTCAATATTGCCGCGAATCAGCATTGGTGTTGAAGTATTGGAAACGAACTCCCGTTTCAGCTATCTTGGGAGTTTGATGTCGACTGATCAGCAACTACACAGTGAGCTGCATATTCGCGTATCGAAGGCAGCGGCGGCATTCGGGAATCTTAAGTACCGAGTGTGGAACAACCATCAGCTTACCATTGGCACGAAGTTGATGGTATACAAATCCATGGTGCTGTCCGTCCTACTATACGGCAGTGAAACATGGACGATGTACCGTCGAGATGTGCGATATCTCGAGCGGTTCCATCAGCAGTGTCTGCGACGAATTTTGCGCATCGGTTGGGGAGACAGAGTTGCAGACACGGAAGTTTTGCGCCGAAGTGGGATGTATGCAGTGGACTGCATACTTTTATTGCTACACCTGAGGTGGCTGGGTCATGTGAGCCGTATGGATTCGACTCGGATACCGAAACAACTCTTATACGGTCAGCTGAGTATTGGGAAACGGCATGCTGGGAAACCAAAGTTACGTTACCAGGACATGATCAAAGTGAGCCTCACACGTTCTAATCTTGATTTCAGATCATGTGAATCGAAGGCGGTTGATCGGCGTGCATGGCGCGATCTAATCACGAAGGCAGTTACTGAAGTGCGGGAGAAAGCCCTCATGCATGCAGAGAAGAAGCGGCAAGTGCGGAAGCGGCAAGCACCATCGACATCGAGTGCATGGCGTTGTAGCATATGCAGTCGCGAATGCCTGAGTCAGGCAGACCTAGTGAGCCATGAGCGAGGTCACTCGGGACCACTACCGCAGCGACGACGCGTTCTGCAGAGAACGTAGGAAGAACCGGCGCAGCGTTTGTAGGTACGCCGCATTCGATTTACTAACCGCGTGCTTGCATGCCAAGTCTCTTTATTTCAAATGGTGGGTTTTCAATTTTCCCTTATGCTTCCCTTCCTCATATACATGTCTACCTGTACTATTTTCCGTTAACCCGCACACCTCGCTTAAGCCAATTGTAGTTAATTTCGATAACATTTTCGTGAATGTGAAATTTCCGTAAAGTAAAATTTCTGACCTCGTGAACTATTTTAGGATTCGCTTGTAAACATCTAACTTCATATGCTCATTAATATAAGGTTAATGTCACTAGTTTCTTATGATTTACTCGATTTATTCTACTTGTTATGTTTCTTTCAAGTGATTGGCTGCTGCTTGAAATCCCCGGTGTGGCTGCGCTTGATGTGCATATTGACAAGGTGCCTACCTGTCTATTACCCACTACCTCGTCCATACTGGCTCCAGGAGACAGTTGGTCGTTGCTGGAGGGGACGGGGTGCATGGTCCTTGTGGCCGTGTTAGGCTCGAAGAGTGGTTCCATGCACTCAGTGTGGAGTGGAGTACGGTCCAACCACCGCCTTGTGTGCCCTTGATTCCCAGCTACAGCGTGCTTGTGTTTACCCGTGAAGGAGTGTGGGCCGACTCCGCTGAAGAAACTTGGCTCCCATCCGCATGCCTCCCGGTCTTATTCTTTCGGGTTTACACTGGATATGGGGTGTGTGTTTGGAGCTGTGGGTGGTGCAGCGCAAGCCACCCATGGTCCCTCTGTAGGCGCAGGCGTCCTGTGGCTTGCCACAGTGACAGGCACATCCGAAACCCGATGCCGCCAACCATATATATATATATATATATATATATATATATATATAATGCTGCATACATTCTTCAAAAGTCATGTCCCGTGCGCTGGGGTTTGTCGTGGCTAGATCCTAACAGATTGTCTACCCAATGCGGCTACTGTGCTGTCATGGGTTCATGTACTGGACACCTCCTCGTGGCAACCGCTGGGTGGGATTTGGGTTTCGCCCTTCTACCTGCTAAGATCCAGGATACCAATCCGCATGAGTCAGTGAACTAACCACGTGCTAGACCCGCTGCCATTCGGGTGTACATTTGAGGGTTAGAAAGTGCTCGGTGGCCCCATTCCCGTAAAACCTAGTCATAGGAGACTACTGGTCTACGGGTTATAAGGTCACCGCTCGAGCACGAGTGCCGCACATTGTGTTTGACGGTGGGAGGACACCCCTGGGCCCCCTACGGTTTACTACTGCCAGTCTCAAGCCAGGCAGCCCCTGGCCAAATTGGTGCAAACCCGCCAAAAACCCACCTGCGTCTGGCTGTGCTCGCAGGTGCTTATTCGACTACGTTCACAAAACAAATATGAATCTTTCCAGTATCTCAAAGGCTGAGTGTGACCGTCGTCAAGCAGATCCCAATCCGCCTCTACAATCACATTCCCTAGCTGGATCTGCTCCCACAGCCTTGTAGTTCAAGATATAGAGCCAAAGACTCCAGGCGGAGTCCCTCAAGTCAATCTCCAAATCACCTACTGCCTTGTGCGTCAGGCCATTGTGACAAAGGCTCCTGGTGGAGTCTTACAAGCAAACCTCCAAAGCACATCCGCCACCACGCTTGCGATTGTCCACCAATGTAATCGGATGCCTGCGCTCAAGGCACTCAATATCGGGTAGTGAAAAGCGCGCACACTACTGGACCGGAACTTGAGTGAGCGCCCCGAGCGACGCACAGCGAGACGTGGATCGCTGAGCAAGGTAAGTTGCATGAAGCTGGTGCTGGTTACACTTTCTACTGGGTGGGAAACGCCACCCGTCCCGGCTAGTATTGTCGACCGCGAAGCTAGAAGTTCGGGTGCGTCAAGTAGGCGACACCTACGTAACCCTCAAGCGTTTCATGTTAGTAAGGACGCACGAGCTGGTCAACCTTGTGTTCGATGGCATCTAATTCTTCAGGAGACAGGCGAACAACGGGCAGTTACCTTATTTAAACCTACTCGTAGGAAGGACTGGTGCCTTTCCACTGGAAATCACAATCTAGCGAAAATCCCTACATAGGGATCAGATGCTCAAATACGACAGCAATCTTCCTGCCATGCACATAGGTGCGCACGAACTCCTTCCAAACGAGTACGAACGAGCTGTGATAGACGACAGCTGAGGCAGGCGGAGGAAGATCATCTCCAGTTTTCGCAAACGAAACTCGTATCCAAAAGGCTTTATTTTGCACTACCTTGCACCACAGCAGTTCTCAACAAATGCAACGATTGAGCCTTCTTGTTTTAACGGATACTCTGAAACGTCAGCGAAACTTGTATCGCTTTTTGGAACCAAGGTACCCCACAAACCAACAGAAACAATTCCAAATAAACTCTTCAAATGGGCAAAATAAATTTAGCGAAGAGGAAACAGGTAACGTGATCTACAAGGATTGCTATCGAAACTGACAAATAATATGTGGGACAGACAGGAAGAACGTTTGGCACAAAGCTACAGAAAGACATCCCAACCATTCGTCACCAAGATCAGAGCTCCCTAATGTCCCTGAATATGGATGCCAAAAATCACCCATTCTACAGGAAGGATGCCAAAATCTTCGTAATGGTAAAAAGCCAGCAAGTGGTTGAGTTCATGGAAACTTGATATTCAGAGCAAAGCTCGAGCAATAACCACATGACTCTCAAGGTCGGCTACGAAGAGCTGCTAACCATGCCCTTGAATCTGCACGGATGATGTTGCCAAGTCTGTCAAAGAAAAATCTGCAAGTAAATCATTCAGCTCAGCGAACAACACAAGACTCATATTCTGCAGGATGTCTCGTTCTCACCTTTTCTATTTTCATGTGTTGAATCATGCACTATCATTCATATTTACTTGCCGCAAACATCCTGACGAAGTTGATCTAGAGCGTTTGGCTCCCACCGTTGAAGAGTTCTCCAGGCTTCAAGTTGGATTGGCTCAACTAATGAGACAGCCAGCAGCCGAAACTCTTTCTTTTGACACTTCCAAATGCAATGATGCATTTTGATTTGTACCGATAAACTGTGGTGTGATGCGGTTACCGCCACCCTAACTGAGCCGCGAGATCCTACTCAGTTCACCTAATGTCCAGTATCTTGGCTACTCTTTGTCCGGAAGCTATATGGCTTGATGCACGCTTGTGAAACGTTTCATTGTCGTCTGGCTCCTTCAACACCATGCTTTCATGAATCCGTAGTTTGTTACTTACGGTTGTGAGCGAATGCATTAGGCCACACTAGCTATGAGATTCGTCAGTCTTCTTTGCCCGGCTCCCTCTAAATTACTCCACTCAGTTGGTACAGTCAACAATTCATATATTTACATAGAGCTGGTTAGCCCGAAATTCCATTGTTCTGTTTATTGTTATCAAACGGTGTGATACCTACATAAGTGTTCTTACTAAATTTGTAAATGAAATATGATGAATGAACTTCCACCAATAAATCTTTTGCCGTGTCATGCGTCCCTTCCCAGTCTACGTGGTCACGAGAATGACTACGTCACCAGTCGAATGAAATAGGCACGGTGGTATGCAGAAGCAACAGTTACAGGTACCATTTCCCATCTCAACCTAGTTACGTGACGCATAACTAGGGAACAGGTATTAGGGGAATTAACTTTGATGCGTATACATGTGTTTTATACTCATAAGAAATGCCAGTTAAACCCGACGCACTTTACGTGAACATCGTTCTAGTGGTGCTTTGAGAAAATTTGACTACCTTAATCGCAACCATTATTACTCACTAATAACTTTATATACTTTATGGATTTAGTATGTGTGCCGCGAAGAGGGCTACAACCACTAACCACGCAACCTTAATCCGGATGGAAACTTTTCAGATGGCATGGATAAACACTGTGCTAGTTGTAAATGCAGTGATGTGTTTTTCGGGTATACAATTGAATGGCTGGTTATTCTGTACGGAGGGCTGAATCCGTTGTGACACAGTATTCCCAAAACCTCCAGGGGAGGTGACGTGGGTGAGGTGTTTCTGCATTGGGGCTACAATAAACGATAGCGATAGAGGAGAAGGATGTCTATCTTTTCACGAACGAGTAGTCATTGGGGTGGTCTGCACTGCCTACAGGGTGAAGGCTAAGCTGCCCGATGAGTTATCAATGAATTACGCCACCGAATTGAGGTCGAAGCGGAAGCCTGCCAGTGGACTCTAACAGAAAAATCTATCTCCCCGACGTTCAAGTCAACTCATTTGTCTTCGATAAGAAAGCAAGGTGAAGTCACCGTAGTGCCATCAGCGTTGTAAGAGGCCGGTGATAAAGCCATTTAACCGGTCAGATGATCGACAAAACAGGCGCGAACAGCTTTTGACACCGTTTTAATTTGTAAAGGTGCTCACTAAATGAATAAATAACCCATCATTTTTAAATCCGCCTCGCTTTAGGGTGGGTATTGAACGGTACTTTGTGAAAGGCGTCGATCACTAACTTCGTAAATCTCAACTTTATCACGCAACGAATTGTGTAATTATGCGTTCTTTGCGCAACATGGGCTGTTTTATCTGCACGCTTACAACCAGTGAGGGGTAACACTCGGATGTCAACTGCACAACGGCCACGTTTCGTTCATTCAGGGACGGTGTCCCACGTGGTCGTGACTGCTAAAGTGACGAAAATCTATCAAGCCGCCTGGCTGTTCACCCGGTCAATTAGCTTCGGCGCCCATTAATTATAGCTTATTCCGCCTAGCGTATTAGTATGCCGTTGGATAGATACAAACCCGAAATATGGTGAATCAAATACAAAATAATAATAATAATAAATTTGCATTTCTCAACGGTGCGAGAGGCTGTGCTCTCAGAGGGCCAGACCAGCAGGTAAACATTTGTACTTCAGAGATGACGGAACCAAATACAGGATTGGAGAGATCATTTCGTCATATAGAGTTGATAGCTATGCATTTGATCGTATTACGTCATTATTGAACTAGATGGTCGGTGCATTTCGGTATCACACTTTCAATGTGTTGAGATGGAAGCAGTTGAGTATCCTTGAGAGAAATTCTGAGGAAAGGTTCCCATTAGCTACGCAAAGAATTCCATGGATCTGATTTCGTTAGTTGCTAGTTACGGTTGTTCCGTGTTATATTCATTTGGCTGGGGTCTTTGAAAAACTGCCAATTTCAACGAAAATAGAAAGGAAAAACAGCAAATTATCTGAAGCATCATGACTTCGATAAAGCGTCTCCAACGTTATCCTGTGGTGTATTGCTAATTCAACTCCGTATATTCAGGCGTTATATATGATATCACCTATATTTTGTTTGTTTTCATAAAGCCAGCACACCTGCAACCCCGGACATGTGTTTCACGAAATGTGCTGGCACACAGACTTCGACTGATACAGTGGATGATTAAAAGTGTAACTGGTGTTGTCTGCGCTTTCAACGACACCAGCTAATCCGTCGCTGTAACGCCAATGGTCCAATAACTCATCAACGCTGAGTGAATACGAGGGGACGTTCGCATCATCTCGACCCCTGCAGTGCTCATACCGAGTGGGTGTGAGCACATCAAGGAGTCGGTTACGATCTTCGGCGAAGAGATTAGTTTTTTGTTTCGGTGTGATGGTTACAGTATACCACTGAGTTCACAACATGAGTGGCACACGCCATTTGAAGTATGCTTCGTATGCAGTACCTAAGGAAGGTCGATTTAGCTGAGATCTTAGGTGAGAGAAAATCTTGCCCATTACACCGTCAGATGAAGCTGCGCATTGTATCGTGAAATCATTCCTACCGCTAATCGAAATCCCGTGGGTTCGAACAACATGTCAGCCAGGACAGGTGACAATGTGATCCGCTCGTTGGAATTGAATGCTTACAACATGCATACCAGATGCATTTGAGGTCTGGTTAAAACGGGACAATGTGAAGAGCAGGTGCTGTTTTGTTAGCGCGAATTGCGTCATCCCCACCGTGTCTCTCCGAACGAACCACTTCCGCTCTTGATTCCCAACCGATTCTTGTCCCGTTCCACTTCGAGTTTCCCCCTTTCAGAGCCGGACGGTCCGTGTACATCCGCAATTCAGCGCTTGTCACAGGCACACACAGGCACACACATGTGCGCACACTCCCCATTTCCGAATCTCTTGTCCACTTCATTACTGAACAAGTTCACTACCGCGGGGCATTTGTAAGTTTGCTTGATGGCTCCCCTGCAGATGTTGGCGGTGCTTGAACGTACGGTCCGCACCGAATCGCATCTGCCATATTATTATCATTGCCTCCTGAGCAAACAGATCGTCCGACGCAGATATACTTGTCCATCTGGCGTGAAAACTCGTTAACCAGCCGGAGGGGGAGGCTGAAATAACAGAACAATAATTTCACGCCTAACGTTGCGAGTTCCGCTCAGGAAACCAGCTTGCTGTGATTTAAACAGTAAATGCAGCATTTCAAGTGTTTAGAATTTTTACGACGGATCCGGGTGGGACAATCGATGGGCCAAAACGATCTCGTTTGCATCTTGGGGTTGACAATAAACTCAAACTAAAGTGAGCTAGCTCATGCAACAGATTTTTCAAGAACAAGGTATAATATTAATACTGCTCACTCTATAACCTATGTCTGAGTTGGTTCAAACACAACTTACAATTGTTTTCGAAACACCTTATCCGTGCTTTGTTCGAGGAGTGAACAGCCGACGTGCTCCTCAGCCTAGTCTTGAAGTGTTGCGTTTAGGCAATCCTATTGCAGTATAACCATATATGTTGAAATTGGCATGTGTTGAGAACCGTAAAACATTAGAAGGATTGAGTGCCATTCATAGTTGAACATTGTCCTGCCCGCGTAGTCACGCTTTAGTGCATCAGGGGAGGAAAACCATCCACGGTCACAGATTACAGCGCTCGTAGGAGAGTTTCAAGTCGTAGGAGTTCATGTATTAGTGTCAAAGTGGACAAATGAACACGTTTCAATGCTGCTACATGAGCTGGGCAATTGCAATCTAGTTAACTACTAGCGCGCCGATGTCGCTGATAATTCTGTATCAGAGCTTGTAGGTTGGTTCAAGTTCAAGTTCACATGGGACTGGAACGATAGGATGAATCCCGTAAGTGTTCCTTCTTGAGCAGGTCGTTGATCCAGGAGTTGATAGGGCTGCTCCGACTTATTGATGCATCTAAAAAGAAAATACCCGAAAAAGCACCCTGGTCCACCAATTTATTGCCCACGTTCCTTATGTTAGCTGTCCCTGCTATGTCAGTTACGTGAAGTAAGTAAGAGAGGAAGAAAATTCGAAGGTAAAGAGTAAGCGAAATCAGTTATAAGAAGAGAATAATACCAATATTGTTGAAAGCACATTAAATAGAATCGAAGTATGAAGATGGGAATTAGTCAAGAAAAAGGAACGAGTTCATGCTGCCACCCAAGAGCATCTAGTTGACGCTCAAACCCCTTAACCGTAGCTTCCGTGACAGTATTTTCTGGAAGCAAGTTCCAGCGCTCGGTGATTCGACGCGATAACCGTGTCTCCGCTCTAACTCGATCGGACCGCGGTTTGTCCAGTTTCATACAATGCCCGAGAAGACCAGATAATCTAGCAGGACTAAATAGCCAGGACAAATCAGGGCCCATCTTCCCAGTCAAAATACGGTAGGTTAGGATTAGCTCCCCTCTAATTCTTCGATAGTGCATTGAATGCATCCTCAAACTAAGTAGGCGTTCGGGGTACGTTTGTCCTCGTAACCCCTTGACCAACCTAGTACCGACACACAACACCCATTCTAGTGCCATTTTGTCCCGGACAAGGCATGGTGGACAGACCTGGACGTAATATTCTAGGTGGGGTCGCACAATTCTATTGCTGAATAACCCGGGTACAGCCCCGCTGGATTTAATCTTTTCATCCTGTTCTATCGTGTTATAAATTGGTGTTAGAATGCATTCACTTGTTTTCACAACATGAAACTGCACTTCGTGCCCAGATACTAACTCGCTAGCATCAAACTGGATATTACACACTGCGTGACATCGTTAGTGTCAGAATGTAATCACAGCTAGTCAGGTAGCACTAATAGTGCTCATTTGGCACCCATCAAAGCCAAGGGACTTTTTTGAATCTGATTGTTGGGTGTTGCTCATCCGCACGACTGGTTTTTACATGGTTTCACTCACCAAGTAGATTGAAGAGGTGCCATTCGAACCTAGGATATTCGAAGTTTTATCCGAAGCAATGGAGTATCGAAATGCAAAAAAGTGGTTACCAGAAAACTCACCTGAAGAAAGAGTTATACTATGAAGGAAGAACAACCGTAAGAGTTTACAGTGGTGTGCCTAATGTGTGTCACCCAAAAACTGCTCCAGCTGGTACGCTGGGAGAAGCTAGTCTTGGTCAGGTGTCCTGAATACTAGTGCGTGCACTAGGCTTGTTGCTTAGTCGCATTTCGGAGCTTGGGCGCCCGTCAGTCAAATTATGTGGTGATGTAAGCTGCTAGGTCGTTCGGTTGGAGAAAATCCACAATTTTCAACACAGAAGCGCAGTTTTCGTGCGCAAACACCGCACACCTTGTACACCGTGAGTAAGGAAACTGATGGCATCCCCAATTGTGTTGGTGAAGGTGCGTAACACTTGCATTCAAATGTCAGTTGGTTCCATTACACTATCCTCTAGGTGAGCAACAATTGTCTCAGTGGAGGTCAACATCGCTGTGTGTGGTTTGGACGTCTAAAGAGCTCCAAACGGTTTTGCCAAAGGTAGCCTCGGCCATGCAACTACCAGTATCCTATTAAGCGATGGACAATCGCCTTTCTTGTCATCAGTAACGCACAGTGGTGGGTACGGGCACCTGCGAACTGATCACATCATGGAGCACCGATTACTGACGAACGCCAATCACTTTTCCCGCGATCTGTTACTAATCAATTACAGTATGAACCTGGGGAGCCAATAGCCTAAAATTCCCAGGAACTACGGTCAAATGGAGTACGGACAAAACTTTTCGTCACTCCGAATGTCTGGGACATTAAACATGCTTACCCCTCAAGTTATCTTCATCCCTTTATGACCAATTAGCAAAAGGTGACCAGACGTACTCCAGCCCATTTAAAGTACGCGTTATTATTTCTGTCATTCGAAAGAGGAAACGCCGCGAATCAGATGCCCACCAGACTTTTCCTAGTGTCCTTAAGGAAGCCTACAGTTGTGGTCTGGCGAGTAGCTCCGTGAATTCACTGAAAACCGATTAGTTTGATTCGCGTTTGCCCTCTGTGAAAACCATGGATTTCACACTTACGACTACGTCGCTTACTTCTGCTACTACTTTCGCTGCTACTCGTGCTTTTCCATCACACGCCAACTTTTCTGTTGTTGATAATCTACAACCTGTTGAATCTACTTCCAATGCCCGTCTCGCTGGTGTTCAAATCATCCGGCCATCAGCCATCCTTCGATCCCGTACCTCATTCTGCCTAGCAACGTTCAATGTTCGGACCCTCCTACAGATTGAACCATAGGCTGGCCTGGCGCGCACTCTAGAGTCCCTCGCTATCAGTGTTTGTTACCTTTCAGAGACTCGACTACAGGATCCCAGCACCGTGGTTAAATTGTCGTCCCCAGCTGCTCTTGAGACCACATATTACCTACGTCTGTCTAGTGACATAGAGGCAGCAACAGCCGGCTTAGCTGGTGTCGGTATCGCACTGAGTGACAAAGCGGAGGCTGCATTACTCTACTGGTTTCCAATCTACAGCCGGCTGTGTGCGGTTCGGTTTCAAAGCTCATGTAGAATCAACAGACATCGTGAAGAGAGGCGCAATTTGTGTCTGGCAGCTGCCTACGCTCCAACCGACTGCAGTTGTGGATCGGTTAAGGATGACTTTTATTTTGGTCTCCACAACCTTTTGGCCAAGGTCGAAAAGTCAGATGTCATCGTCCTTGCCGGAGGCCTCAATGCACGAGTAAGTCGCCTGCTTCCGTGCGAACGTCATCTTGGTGGCAGTCACGCGCTTGAAGAAAGCCGTTCTGACGACGGTGATAGACTTCTTACCTTGTGCGAAGACCACCGTCTGTTTCTCGCAAGTACGAACTTTAAGAATACCAGAAGACCCGCAGCCACCTGGCGTCTTCCTTCACCAACACTAGCGTGGTCACAAATAGATCACATTACAATCAGTTCTAGGTGGCGAGGCAGCGTCCGGCGTTGTAGATCGATTAGGTCTACGTACCTCGATTCAGATCATGCGTTGGTTTGCACGGACAACTGCATGTGCTTCAGTGGCTCTTCAAAGCGAAAGCTCCATACGCTCGACACCAACAAGTTAGCCGGCCTCTCTACTCTATCAATTTATCAAGCTTCCGTATCGTATGCATTCATTGGGGCTCCACCTCAAGGCATTGAAAATCATTGGAATTTCCTGCGGGAAGCGATGCTAGCTTCCAGTCTTTCAGTTTGCGGAATCACAAGGCGCCCCTTGAGGGGCTGGATTTCTGCACACTCACTGGAATTGTTTGATCGTCGTAGAGCTATCGCGATCGATTCACATAGCAGTGCATTGCGTCGCATTCTCAGACAACAACATAAGCAAAGCCTGCGTGCGGATCACGAAACTTGGTGGTCCCAGCGCGTCTCAGAGATGGAAACGGCAGCCCTCTCTGGAAACTTCTGTAAACTCTTCCAGGTCAATGAGGGCATTTGCGTAGTTGACGGAACGCAGAGAAGCAAATTACACAGACGTATGGACCGCTGGGCTAAACACTTCCGCACTCAATTCCGCTGGCCTTTTCCGCCCGCGCGTCTATTGACTAGCCCTACTTGCGCGCCTTGGAATGTCTCATTTAAACCACCCACTGAAGCCGAAGTCTGCCTTGAGTTCCGGCACTTAAAGCGATTCAAGTCTGCTGGCCCAGGCGGACTTCCTCCAGAGCCGTTCAAGGTCGGGGGCGAAGCATTTGCCAACCAGTTAACAGCTTTGTTCTCTAAGATCTGGTGTGAAGAAACTGTTCCATCCGCTTGGAGCTAGTCAATTATCATCCTGTGCCTGTACCCTATGCGCTAACCAGCGAGGAATCAGTCTAATGTCCGTTGCCACTAAGCTGTTAACATCCATTCTACTCCGCAGACTAACCCCGATTCGAGAATTGCACTCTCGTGAAGAACAGGCTGATTTCCGCCCCGGTCGAGAGTGTATAGACCACTTGTTTGCGCTCCGCCAACTCCTTGAAACGCGTCATCTTTACCGCCAGCCCACTATCGTTTTTCTGGATATACGAGCCGCTTTCAACTCCGTAGAGCGGCCAGCTTTCTGGCGTTGCTTACAAAAGAATAGAGTGACGGAAAAGTATATCGCCATCCTTCGAGCATTATATTGCAATGTCTCAGGTAAAGTGAGGGCTTACGGTAAGCTCTCTTCACCTTTTGCCGTCACTAGCGGTGTACGCCAGGTTTGCCCAATGTCCCAGTTACCTTTCGATTTTGCGATCGAGGATGTCCTTTCAAAAGCTCTTGAGGGTTTACAGGCTTTTGGTGTATAGCTGCTTCCCGGCAACTGCTTGACCGATTTAGATTATGCTGATGGTACTGCTTTGTTTGGTGATGACGCACACAGTACACAGGCCGTTCTAAAGCGCTTGGCTATTGAAGCATCAAAATATAGAATGACTTTTGCCCCCCTCCCGCAATACAAAGTCCTGGTCCTGGATTGGCGTCCACCTGCCCCAGTGCTCACTCTTCAAGGTACGCAGCTTGAACAAGTGGACAACTTTGTTTACTTGGGAACCTGTTTCTGCTAATGGTAGCATTAGAAAAGAGATTTCCCTCCGCAATGCCAAAGCACCTTCGGCATACGCCAACTTGAGACATCCGTGGCGACGCTGCGACGCTTTACTATCGGTAAACGGCAGGGTTTACAATGTCCGTGTTCGCTCGGTGCTGCTGTATGGGAGTGAGTCCTGGCCGATTCGTGGGAATGACTTGCGTAAGATTTCGGCCTTTGACAATAGATGTCTGCGGAGAATAGATCGAGGGTGGTGGATGTACCACGTACGCAACGATGATGTTAGATGTCTTGGGTAACACGGGACTTCCACTTGAAAGACTGGTACCACTGCGCCAAATGAGATGGCTGGGTCACGTTTTACGCATGCCATGCGAACGGCTGCCCCGACGCGCTCTCTTCGCTCGCACAGGACCAGGCTGGAAGAAATCGCGCGGGGGTTAGCTTATCACGTGACGACAAATGGTTAAAGCGCTGGCTTCCAGTTTGGTTGTCGTAGGTCGAGTGCGTCTTCCGGGTTGGGGGGATCAAAATGAAGAACACCGCGGGCTGGAAAGTCTTTCGGAGTTGGCACAGAACCGGGCTCAGTGGAAAAGGTGTACAAATGTTTGTCTTGATTTGCTTGATTTACATCGCAAACAGTAAACAGACAAAGAAGAGAAAACGGCGTGTGAAACAAAACAAAAAACGAAAAGAAAAGATGCAACAAAATTTGCAACTTTCGCTCTTTTCGTTGTGGTCTCTGTGTTTATTACTTCCGTTTCATGGTTTTCGCTGACTCTATGTCTATCTCATAAACTGCTGATTATATATATATATATATATATATATATATATATATATATATATATATATATATATATATATCCTTCTGATCATTGTGAAAGTTAAAGCACTGGCATTTTTACCCTCAACAGATTTTCGTTCATTTTCCATCTTTCAAGCCCTGTTGTACCACGCATACTACAAATGCTATGTCAGACTTGTGGCATTGGCCGCAACAGGTGAGCCACTGGAAATCGGTAGCAGGCACAGTCGTAGTCTCAGTCATCCGCTGCCCATTACATTGTGAGAGGGAAACCAGTACAGTGGTGCCCAGCTCCGTTTCACCTGATTCCTTAAAACGGTGTAGCAGGGATCCATATCCCGACAATCTTATGCAATGTAATTAGCCACCCATTCATTGAATCCAGGTCTTACCACCGAAGATGGCGCTTATTTTTTCCATAATCTGCACATCATTCGCCGACACGGATGCGCAGCCTCCGAAAACGCTTGTAATCACAGGAAGATATTAGGTTGTTAATAAAGTTACTGCGTTTTTTAATGCTTTTATTTTAACAGCTGTGTTTTTACATGACTTTTATAAGTTGCTTTGCCCTTATAGATATTTTGAAAGCCTGTTTCGCGCCCTATCTAACTATGGGGACAGTTTAGCTCAAAAACATATTTTTACAGCTGTACAAAACATTTAATGCAACACGAACAGAAGACGAATATAGACAAATTTCTTGTTCCAAATTAAACGGTCGTAATGCAGCGGAAATAGCCATTGACATCAACAGTGCGCATGGTGCTGGAACCATTAATAACCCTACTGCACAATGGTGGTTTCAGCAATTTCGAATAGGTTACGAGTGGTTTGAAGATTAACATTGTCTTGGACGGTCTTTGGAAGTGAACAACAAGCAATTAAGTGCCTTAGTTAAAACAGATTCGCGTAAAAGTATACCTGGTCTTGCTGTTAGATTAGCAGTATCGCATGTGACAGCTCTAAAACATTTGCGGACGACTAGGATGTCGAGAAAGCATGCTAAGTCGGTACCGCAGGAATTGAATGAAAATCAAATCAGCCGTCATTTTGCGGTGTCGTCCGCCCTTCCGCGTAATTGAGACTATTCGTTTCTTGAGATGGTTGTGTTGCAATGAAAAGTGGATCCTTTACGGCAATTGAGGACCAACCCTTTAATGGCTGGACCAAGATCAAGCCCCGCAACACTTCGCAAAGCCGGAATTGCACCCAAGATTTGTGACTTTTTGGTCGTTTGCGGTCGGGCTTATCCATCACAACCTTCTGAATCCAAGCGAAACCATTACAGTATAAAAGTATTATCAACAAGTTGTCGAAATGCACAGAAAACTGCAACACGGATGTCCAGCACTGGCAACAGATACGGGTCAATTCTTCTCCATGATAACTCTCGCTCGGACATTGCGCAAACAAACCTGCGGAAGCTGCACGAGCTGGGCAACAAATCTCTGCTTCACCCACCATACTACCCTAATCTCTAACTTACCGATTAACACTTTTGGAGCATCTGGAAAATTTCCTACGAGGGAAAGTTTTAAGACTCAAGGAGATGCTGAAGCTGTCTTCTACGATGTCAATGCCACCAGAACTACGGAATTTTATTCATCCAGAATAAATAAACTTGTATCCCGTTGTCAATTCAAATGATCTTTATTTCGCGTAAAAAGCTTACATCCGGATTGTCATACAAATGACCTCCTCATGGTACATTCGACACTACGGATTTGATTTCCCCCTGCTCGCATCTACTTCCGGATAGCTTTCCTAGCCCAATGTAAAGTGTAGTGTACAACCTGCCTTCTTATCAAACCAGACTATGGGTAATCGGGAACTTGAGCAAATCAACCTACAAATGGGCATACATAAACGATTGAATGATTGCTTGAATGCACAAGTGCATGAATGAGCTAACGAATGGATTGGTAGATGAATGAATCGTTGTGAGAACACTGATGAATTACCGGATTCTGGAGTATTCATGTCGAATAAAACAATCGTCAAGTGCACTGACTTATACGTGGAGACCGAATCACTAGTGGATCCTTATTCGGATCACAGCTGTGCTTGTACTTCGAGCCCTCAGAAAAGAGCTGCTAGGTTTCTGTACATGCGTTACCAAGTCAATCACCGTGTCTGTTTTTGGCCAACCATTTTGCCTTACCCTGCAAACGTTAGTGGACTCGCGCTTGAACAGATACATGCGTGTCAACTAATGTTTGAAAAGGTGTTAGTCGTCATTTTGTGCGGCTGTTCATTCCTGGAATGTATAAGCTACGGAGGAACAGAACGGGGTTATGCTCTTCGTTGTGGTCTGACACCGTTTCTGATACGGGAAGAGGATTTACCCCAATTTACTAGTGTTGCTGTGTTTGCGTTTTATTTGGCGGGCTTCTGCTTGAGCGAGAAGTCAGGTGAAGGGACATGGGCTTATCCAAATTCATCTGACATGACTGTAAGAACGGGATGCGACCTTATGCCGAAAGTGCCAGTACCGGGTAGTTGTGGATTCTGTGTTTAATTTGCCTATTCCATACATTAGTTTCAGTCCAACGTGTCATAACTGAGTGTTTCGAACCTTTGCTTGTAGGGCGTCTGACCAATGTGAGGTCACGCACTCTCGCGCTTTGCCGGGCTAATGTTTAACACAGCACCTGTGATCTCTCTACGTCGTCGTTTTTGAGTGTTCTTTCCTACAGCTCACCCTACACAACGGATTCACAATCGATGAACCTTTGTACCGATCTTGTTAGTCTTGTTACCATGTTTTCAATTGCAAACGAATCTGCACCCATTTTCTCCATGGCCATTTTCCAACACATTCTGTCTCTAGTACTTATGAAGCACTGCCCATATACCTCTGTTAAACAGAAAACTGCAAGACTGTTATGGAATCACAGAGCCATAAGTTTCCAGTTTGTCTCGAAAGGTTAGCAACTTTACCGGGAGCAGTACGCCGTACACCAAGAGACCTGCTCCTTCAGACAGACAACTGTCGTCGCAGCACTCAAACGGTTTTAAAAATAAGACTAACGCAAATATACACACGAGCAGAAGTGTGCCCAGTCAGTCGAATGTGTCAATCAGGATTTAGCATGTTTACGTGGTTGTGACGTGTGGTGGTGGGTCTTTTACCGAGTACTTTGTCTCACTGTGTGTGTGTTTGCGTATGGCATGTACCATTAACTGTCTGTTTAATCAGTGGGAAACACCGACCATCACAGGACGGCAATACAGTCTGTGGTTGCTGGGCCTAGTGCCTCTGTGCTGTCTGGTGGACAAAAGTCGGACAGTGGTCAATCTGAACATGGCGGATGTATCACCGGGGCGGAGAGCAGGCGCCGTGCCCACGCAACTAAACAAGAACACGAGAGGCTGCGTGACCAATTTTGCCAACAACAAGTATACAGCACCGCCCACCAGAAGACCAAGGAAAGATGCTATACAATGATGGACCAGTGGTCATGATTTGCTGGTAGTCTATGACTTGCAACTGGCTGTCCAACTTCCGAGCTTAAGACCACAAAATAAAGGCCTCACATATTTCGTCCCCGTGCACCGAATAAGATCGCTTGAAGGAGGCCCGAATACTTTGGGCTTTGAGCTCATTTAATTTAATTTTTCACTGGTCTTAAGCTACCTACCTACTCAGGCATTAAAATTATTTTAAGCTATTAGCCAAATCAAGCCGTCAAGAAAGTGCATTATGCACCCAGCTGCAACACATACACTTCCAACTTAAATGCAATGCAGAGAAAGATGGAGTAATAAATAGAAAGACACAATTCTGTCATAGCGTTAACTGGTTGGTCAATTCTCAGGTGAACTCATACTTCTCTAGCACAAATCGCGCTAAATACAGAAAACAGGTAGCCATCACACGCCCGGAAAAGCTCTGGACGCGCGTTTCATTCTTTCGGGTTTCGTCAGCAGTGCGCATTCTATTCGTCTCTGTTAGGGCTGGAACACGCAACTCGACTGTTGGTAGTCCGTGGTTGTGGCCACTGAGCTACGGAATAACTGGAGAACGATAGGTATGTGTTCCGGTACATACGGCCTTGTACTTCTGTCTGGTTGACGAGGTCAACACACATTTCGATAATGTACAGTGAATGAGCTAACTTGTGTCGATAAATACTGTTGATAGCCTTTTGCAAGAAGCAACATGGGTGGACACAAACATTTCAACACACACGCACACACACCCATGCTTTGCGGCTGGTAACGACCTGAAGATTAATCTGGAGTGTTTACCCCGTAGACCAGGAAAAATCACTGGGGAGCAGT
Organism: Dicrocoelium dendriticum; assembly: GCA_944474145.2. Classification (NCBI taxonomy): domain Eukaryota; kingdom Metazoa; phylum Platyhelminthes; class Trematoda; order Plagiorchiida; family Dicrocoeliidae; genus Dicrocoelium; species Dicrocoelium dendriticum. The sequence goes on from OX104060.1 coordinate 56,721,181, forward strand.
ACTTCCAGGGTGAACGAACATAAGCAGGGACAAAACGAAGTACCAAATCATGGGGGAAAGAGGGAAGTTGCAGACGTGAGTGGTAGAAAGATAATCTCCTGACAATTGTAAACGTTTCGTTCATTGGATATGGTCATACATAGTATTTAAGTGTGACACCCAGGTACTTCACCTGTGCTTAGGAATGCACCTATTCGCCATCAGTGTGAAGTTATGCGCATTGCTAGAGAAGCTGTTGATAGTGATTTCCTCTGTGCACTGAACAGAACAACAGCATTGCACTTTGACACGTTAGACATAAGGTGAGATCGTTACGAAAATCTTGCGGCGTGACAGAAAAGCCAGCACTCTATTGTTTGATGCCCAACACAATGTTATTTGCATAGCTCAGTGGGGTCAACCTCTCAGGGACTGGGATTGAGCTGACTTAATTTGAAAAATGAAGCGGTGACAGAATAGTTCTAAGAAGAGCACCGGGGTTTGTGATTAATAACGAGGAGTTTCCACCTCTAAGTAGGGTAACCTGAGTGCGACCGGCAAAGTAATCAGTTAACAAAGAAAATGTGGAAGGACGCATTCCAGCGCCAAGTAGATATTGCAACCGCAATTCACGGTTTACGCAGCCTAATGCGTTGCTCTATAGTAGTCCAGAAAACAGACCCGGGTGAACTGCATTCCGTTGTTCAGTGATGACAGAACCGAATGCACAAGGCAAGCTACTGCTTCTTGGGCTGCTCTCCTACTGTGGCAAGCAAAGTGAAGATATTCATTTGACCGTCTTTTATGTCGGCATCTTCTCAAGAATGCTTTTTTCGAACATCTTTATGGGTGTCGAGGTACAAGCAATTGATCGATATCCGTTTGCTCCCTTATTTGGTGCTTAGGTAATGCTAGCCCTTCTCCTACAGCTAGCAATTTTAAGTTGCTGAAATTACAAAGTATAAAAGTAGTTAGTGGTTTCACCAAGAAGTCAGCAAATACTCCTGGCATGTACCAGGACACCCTGAGGGATGATGTACGATCATTTATGCTAGTAACAAATCTCAGTATGGAAGCTGTCGAGTGCATCTCGAAAAAATGCTTTTAATTTGCTTATTCAGTTTGATCCAGTCATTGGCGGCGTATGTGCACAGAATTGTGGCAACTACCTTGGGTGAGCAGCGCACAAAAAAGAAAACGTGGGGAGTGTTGTTTTTCCGACAGGTCATAAGAGTGTGGCACGTCTAGCCGGTTGCCGCCTAGAGATGAGGCATTATACGTGTCCGCCCGGCACACACATTTTACGTAGTGTTGGATGTGTTTGTTGATATGTAGCCTATACTTATTCAGTAGAAACCTTCGTGTCACCGGTCCTATCATTTATCCCAATGTAGTTAGTTGCAGTGTATATTATCGTCATACATACGACACTTCCTTGTAACGAAATTGTTGTTTACTTTCCTAATTTCTCCTGTGTTTTATTGTTTTTCTCTGAGAACGAGCTTTCCGGGAACACACAGAACTGTTCTGTTTCAAGCAAGTGTGGTTGCAGCAAGGAAATGGAGGATCAGCAATTGTTATTGATGCTCCTCAACGACAGATCATACAAACACGCTTTTGAAGTTACCTGCGGTTATTATCACTACCAACTGCGACAGACGCATTCTACCAATTTTAACACTCCCGACTTGTTTATTCTGCATCATTTTTGGCCTAACCATGCACACGATGATCAGACCTCATGAAGACAACTGTATCCAGATTTACTAAGAAGTATACCATATGCTATTCCAGCCGAGTCTCAGGCTTCTCAGAAATTTAATGCATGAATGTTAAAGCACGTGTGCATCTTAATTGAATGGCAGAAGGGTACGCCTTATAGTGTCCATTATGACCGCTTTCGACTCAACCCGCGTATGAGTTAAAAAAAACGAGCAGCCGACCAGAATACCTCACGTGACCGGATAGCGGTCTATCCCTCATCAGTCCATGGCCGCCTGATCAGTTGACCGTGGGTAAAGCTGCGTAGGCGTGAACCAGGTCGTGTACCAACCTATCGCAGATGGCTTCAACAGAGCAGTCTTGGGATGTACTGTACCACAAACAGCTTAGGGTTTTGATGTACTCATGAGTAGGGGATTTTGGTGTAACTGTGTGAGGTCCATCGCAGCCAGTTTCCAAATCAGATAGTCGTTCACATGCCCGGCAAAGCACTAGACTGCAGTTTCAACCTGTTGGGCATCGTCAGTAATGCGGTCCGAAGCTGTCCCCCGTGGCTCAGTGGCATAAGCTGTTGACTGGCGGTTCAAGCCGCTGGTGGTCATGGGTTCGAATCCTGACGGATCCGATGGATGCGCACTACTGACGATGCCCAACAGGCGGTCAGGTTTGGACTCCAATTCGGGGCCTAACGTTTACAAAACAAACGTCTTAACTACTGCGTTACTAATCTCCGGAATAACACCTAGACCAGTGGGATAATAGGCAGTACCTCTACATGGTGACAAACATTAGCAACCTGAAGCGGGACTCACTTCGGTTGTAACCTCAGGGTCGTGATCATTGGGTTTGAAGCTTAATAAGGGAAAATTCTGGCGTTTCACTTCCCATAACACAATCCATCGACTGTGTTTTTCACGCTTCTATTAACTCTTTCTGGGCACATGACCCCGCTTGTTGAGTACTTGGTCCATTTGGTGCTAGTGCTTTTGGGCAACTTACCGATTCAGTTCAGGGACGGACACTTATAAAGAACAATGCTATATTACGGGCAAAAAAAGAAGATGCTTAGCAAATCCCGTAGGCTGGCCAGAATGCGAACCGCAACATGGTGAACCGAAAACTAATAGAAGGAAAATCGTTATGGTGGACTCACCATAATGTTAACACAAAGTCATGCAGAATGAGCCAACCTCAGTTACACATGTTAATTTGGTTATGTGACTTTCATCCCATTATATCGCCTGTCGAGACATACAAACTATATCTCGTAATGTTAGGGCGTTTTAAACACAGGTAGCTTGGGGGCGGAAAAAACGTAATTTTGGAGGGCGTTCCATGGCTTGCGCATACAAATAGAGTAAAAGTTTCCTCGACATTCTCACCGACTGTATTGCGTGGCCAAGTTGAACTGATGGACCCTCAACTTCGTGTTGTGACCGAGTTGAAGGGGTGACGGTAGACGTGGTTGGAGTTCCTCAGAATCTGATAGCTCATCATAAGGTCGCCACTTAGGCGACGATATCGGCCGCTGTGGATTCTTAGGGTCCTTAGTTTAAGTCGATTTACTAACCGCGTGCTTGCATGCTAAGTCTATTTATTTCAGGTGGTGGGTTTTCAATTTTGTCCTAATGCTTTTCTTTCCCATATAAATGCCTAGTTATACTCTCTTCTATACACTTGCACATGTCGCTTAAGCCACTTGTAGTTATTTCGATAACATTTTCGTGTTTGTAGCGTTTCCGTACAATAAACCTCCTGACCTCGTGAACTTACTTCGTATTCTTTTGTAAAAACGTATTCTTTTGTAAACAACTTATTTCATATGCTCACTAATATAAGATTTATGTCACCGTTTGCTTGCGTGCTAAGTCTGTTTATTTCAGGTGGTGGGTTTTCAATTTTGTCGCAATGCTTTGCTTTCTCGTATAAATGTCTACCCGTACTTTCTTCTATAAACTTGCACACGTCACTTAAGCCAATTCTAGTCCTTTCCGGAAGCATTTTTGTGTTCGTGGCATTTCCGTAAAGTTTGCCTTCTGACCTCTTGAACTTATCTCGCATTCTTCTGTAAACAACTTACTTCAGATGCTCATTACTTTAAGATATATGTCCCCCTTCCTAGTGAGCCATGAGCGAGGCCACTCGGGACCACTACAGAAGCGACGACGGGTCCTGCAGAGAAGGTAGACAGCACCGGCGCAGCGTTTGTAGGTACGCTGCATTCGATTTACAAAACCGCGTGCTTGCATGCTAAGTCTCTTTATTTCAGGTGGTGGGTTTTCAGTTATGTCCTAATGCTTTTCTTTCTCATATAAATGTCTACCTGTACTCTACTCCATTAACTTGCACACTTCGCTTGAGCCAATTGTAGTCGATTTCCATAGCATTTTCTGTTCGAGATATTCCGTAAAGTATACTTTCTGACCTCGCGAACTTATCTAGGATTCGTTTGTAAACAACTTATTACATATGCTCATTAACTTAAGGTTTATGTCACCGTTTCCTTATGCATTAATCGAGTTATTTCCTTGTCTCTCTCTCTCTCTCAAGTGATTGGCTGTTGTTTGATATCCCCGGTGTGGCTGCGTTTGATGTGCATGTCTATTACCCACTACCTCGTCCATACTGGCTCTAGGAGACAGTTGGTCGTTGCTGGAGGGGACGGGGTGCACGGTCCTTGTGGCCGTGTTAGGCTCGATGAGTGGTTCCATGCACTCAGTATGGAGCGGACTACGGTCCAGCCACCGCCTTGTGTGCGCTTGATTTCCCAAATACAGCGTGCTTGTGTTTGCCGGTGAAGGAGTGTGGGCCGGCTCCGTTGATGAAACGTGGTTCCCATCCGCATGCCTCCCGGTCTTATTCCTTCGGGTTTACACTGGATATGGGGTGTGTGCTTGGAGCTGTGGGTGGTGCAGCGCAAGCCACCCATGGTCCCTCTGTAGGCGCAGGCGTCCTGTGGCTTGCCACAGTGACAGGCAAATCCGAAATCGGATGCCGCCAACCATAGTCTAAGTTGATAAGGAAGTTGGAACAACTCTTTGACCCGTTTCGGGACTCTTCGCTGTGGAGTGTCGAGCGCCGCGAGGTCTTGCTATAGTCGGACATCAGTGGTTTGCCGTCGTTCGCACAGAATGACAAGATGACACATGGGTTACCCTATGCTCTGGGCCGACTGAGATGCTATTCTGATACGTAGAACATATCCGAACAGCATGAGAGATTTTCATCTTCAGGTGTTTCTAGCAAGTTATGCTGCTTCACCGAGCCTTAGTTTTCATCCTAAATTTAAAGTTCGTGAGGATGAGGTCATCCTAAATTCACAAAGCGTACACCGAAGTGCAACGTGGTACCGGTCACCCAGTGATTACCCAGTGCTTCTGTGTCTCTTTGTGTCTATTTTATTAACGGTCAGGCATTGAGCCACTTTTTGATGGACAGCATCAGTTGCTTGACAACAGGTTACTCGTTGCGCACTCTAATGCTCAGCAGTTTCTGCTACCAAGCGTTTGCAATCTTAGTGGCACTTTACTTATGCTCGTTGATGCGGATCCCCATGGTGCCATTTTACGAATATCAAGCAGTCGTTCCAAGGACAATGCGTCCCAAATGTTGGCGGTTGCTAAATATTCCACAGATGCATGAACTCATTTGTTGTGCTTGAAAAAATTGGTGGAAAAAGTTGAGTAGGAAGACGCGAACTCTTCAGCATCAAAGTTAACTTACATCGAATAAACTTGCAATCTTCAGCGATTCCGAACCACTGAGGTGCAAACGATTGTAGTGTGCTCGCTGACCCGTAGGAGCGATAGCAGACACGCCATCACAATCTGCACAGCTGGCCATGGTTACCCTCGCAACCCAAACAGACGGTGGGTAGGGCTGTTTCACTGGTATGCTCGTGGCTAGTGCGCAGAGACGAATACCATGTTGCAGACACCGTGCTTAGTGTGATAATCTCTTAATTCGTGACCGTGAAATTTTGGTAGGCGCGCAGTGCAATTAGTAACACAGAACGGTCGCAACCATGCATTAGGCTGTGAAAACTGAAGCGTAAAACGCGATTGTGTCAGGCGATGTTACAAATCCAACTGGCCAGGTGATATGGTTAGTGGCTGGTGTGTCCCAACTCACCTTGGTGTTTTGTTCAATGTGGTTAAGCTAGATGACCTGTGAGCGGCAAACCGAACAACAGTCTACTTGCGCAACGCTATCCACAGATTTAGTTATTCGTCTGCGATTAGCATGGGCTCTATGTTGTGGCCGAAAGTGAAGTGCTGTTCGTTCCCCTCGCTGCAATAGGCAGACCATGATGAGCTGTTGACCACTGAACAAACACAGCGTCATTACACTCGAGCTGAAGATCTCTTTCACTGGATAGGCATTCCTAAGGTGCCAGAAATGTGTGCTTGATTTTTTTGACGACAGCAGTTCAGATGAAAGATCCAGATTAAAAGTTCGTGGCACAATGGTCTAAGAGAATTTCTTAACATATCACAATGCCAAGCCTGGTAAGTAAGCCCTGGCAAAAATAGTGGCTACTGGATTGGTGAGCAGTCGATGGAATCCCGTGAGCGAAAACGAAGACATCCTACGTAGGCAAGGCACGGTTTCCTACGACATGGGTATTCACAGTTCACACAAATACATTACCTATCTTGAGAGTTCAACATCAAAACCAAAAACAGTACAATAGCAACTGTTTATCAATGAACCCCAATACCCTCATTGTATACAAGTAGTATCCCGTGGGTACAAAACTAGTAGTAGCCAGCGTCTTCAAAATTACATGTTCCTGTGGTTGCAAACGCCAGCAGAACATCTACACACATGGACTGAGCACAGTGAGATTGGTGTGCGACCCACATAGCTCCATGCACCTAGCTCGCGTTCAGTGTAAACACTAAACCACAGTTGCCTTGTGAAGATAAATAATTGGATACGGGTCCTGGGACGCCCGTAGCTCATGAAGGAGAATACGAGTATTTTGTGAACTGCCAGCTCATTCATTTGGCATTCAGGAATGCACACGTACCAGTTGTAAATAAGACGTTTGTAGCATTTTCCATAATGTAGTCGTTTCTGACCACATCTCATCACTATCAGCCACGAATAGGAATCGCATGAAGTCAGTGCTTGAGATTGTGGTATCCGCATGGGCTGGCGACTCTTTGTATTTTGTTCGAGCGGGGTCAAATCGGACACAGTAGTTATGAGGCGAGACGTGTAGCAGCTCAGATACAACACCGACCGGAAAGGAGCGCTTGTATGCTGATATAAATGAAGCTGCTTGGAACTGAGTACATTTGTATGACCACACGTATTGAACCATGCATATTGGAAGTCAAAGCAGCAATTCAATTTCCAAAAGTGAAAGAGTCATCTTGTCCGATCCGGCACACGTGGCATAAGTGCGGGAATGCTCTAGAGTGCTTCCATCCTCCGATGTGTGCTTTTCACAATTAACATGCTAGTAGTTTCTGGACGAGTATCCAATTGCGCTACATTTGGCCGTCTGAGATTGGAGGTCATTCACTCGGCTTGACAGCTGTGCTGTCAGTGGTGGGCGCATTGCAGACTGTGCGATTTAGAGCTACCGTCATGAACCTGCGATCTACGCGGTGTCAGCTGGTTGTTGATGCTGTGTAAGTGATACTAGATGGGGGTGAATGCTTATCGCCTGTCTCTTGGGCTCTTTGGTCGAGGATGTGGAGCGCATTCAGGTCTACGGCTGTCGTTCCCCAAGTAGCATTCTTCCTATCGGGTGTCTCCAAAGTATCCACAACAACGAGGAACGCAGGCGATTACTCAGCGGTGATAGTCATGTCAGTGCTTTGAATGGGCAACACAGGTTGAATAACCTGTTAGCTTGGACATGTGCAACATAGGATTGTACAGAAAAATCTTTTTTATCCACCGGACCTTGGACGACGTAAAATATGAGGAAGACGATCGAGAAACTGACAGCTGGAGTTGAAGGCTCTGGCATGTAAACTAAATATAGTTGAGTGCTGGAAACATTATGGTGTTGCTCATCCCAACACGTGCACCCCACGTGTTGGGATGAGCAACACCATAATGTTTCCATTTTACCTACGGTCCTTGTGATCGGAATGACCGAGGTCCACCTCAAGTGAACCGAGGTCTCAATAGAGGTTGCTTGTAGCAACCCAACCACACAGCGGATTCTCCAAGTCCAACTTTGAATAGTTGTGCTCTCACTTTCCATGCCGGGATCTACGCAACCCGGCCTGTGCTCAGTTTGAGGCTTAAAAACTCGTGACTCGCAACGCATACCAGTTGCACAGTTGCTATCATCTTCTAGTTGCGCTGTCTGCTTTACGTGAAGCGTGAGGTGTTATCCGTCGGATGAGTTTGCTTGCGATGCCCAACAACGAAAACCACAAGGAATATGTCTCACTCAAGCGGCCGTAGCTGCATTCGATAATCTGCTGTTTGCGCGACCGTGTGCTGCTGACAACATGTGTGTGTAATCATCTCCATCCTCATTGTGTACATCCGTAATTAGATTGTACCTCCGTTCTTCCTCCTCCGGCTTCCCTCTTCTTATTCGTTTCTAGTAGGTTATGGTTACATAGCAATAAAGTATAACGAAGTCGCTGCTGAGCTTGACAATGACGATGAGGATGTTTGGTGTCAAGGAAACGAACTGGCGTGACGAGTGGTTTTTTGCGGCTAACTGGTCGAACAAGATAAAACCATTGGAATCGATTTACAGAAACTGGATACAAGATGTGCCACACGAATACCAGGCTGAATGATTTAACCGTATCGGTTCCACAAACCATTGTGTACCTGAAACCGTCTAAAAGAATGCTGTGGCTGTCCGCCTCAGGTTTTCTATGACCTTCTATGACAGACAAGACACTTGCCTAGTGTAGTCAAATATGGTCTACAAGTTTCGACTTGCTTTACAGTGTTTATGCTGTACATGGCTTCTGGTATTTAGAAGTACATAGGAAAATCCATGTTTCATAGACCTGCCTCTTGAGGAGTCTCTAGAACAGCGCAGTTGTTATGATATACTCCCAGCGCCAAGCAGCCGCAACTGAGATAATACATGGTGTCGAAATTGAGTCATAAATCGTCGGATAGCGCTTTCAATCAGGAAGCAATAACTGAAAAGATAAGACGTGAAGTGACTGTAGTGTTTACCACCTGTGAGAAATTACTGAAATTTAGTATGTTATGATTCTTGAGCTTCCAGGCGAAATCCGTTTGTAGCAAATAGGTGCAAACGGCCGCTGTCCGGTGAGAAGAGCAGTAAAACAACAGCTCATTCCGTGAGTGGCTATAGGTTTTAACCAACACAGCGGGATACTTAAAATTCCACGCACTAACAAGTGGTTTACCCGGGGGGACAACGATTGTGAGAAGGGCGTTTCTGCTTCCTCATGAATTAGTTGGCAATGATTTGGGAAAATGGTAGCAGAAATATATGAATTCGTACCCTAATTCACGTTGTCAGCACACACGCGCACACACGAATATTGATTAGCTGGGCCACGGACCACCAGCGCTTATCCAACATCAGGTACAAACACTATTCCATGGAGAAAAACAAAAAGCATGCAGACGTTTTAGACCGGAAAACATGGTCGCAAAACTATCCAAGTTCGTTATCTCAGGTTATGGAAGTTAGCAGGGTTATCTTAAAGGTTGATTGTAGACTTTTAGTTGCATGTTGTTACGCAATTTTTTAATACCGATGTTGCTTTGTGTAAATCGACAATTTGCACCCACCACAGGTCTTACCTTGACGGAGCTTGCTGGCAAATTTAGTGATATGATTGATTCCGCATCGGTAAACCGGCGTTCTCGTTCTGCAAGTGTACAATCATTCATTCGGAGCAGAACCCGAAGACGCATGGCGATGAGAGACGCAGTGTGGCATATGTACAGAGCGAACGCTAGCCCTGATAACTAAAGCAACTATGCAGTACAACCTAATCACTGTAGCACAACAGTCCGTGAGGACAAATTAGCACACCAGCAGAGTCTAGCACATAAGTATTGTGCTAACAACAAGCTTCTGTACAAACATGTGAATAGCCACCGGAATGTGAAGCATGTTGTTCCCCCACTCATCTCAGCAAGTGGATGTGCCCAAACCGGCGAGGATACTGCCCACCTTCAACGGCTCTAATATGTTCCAATATTCCGACGATGCACCGGCATGTGCCACATATCTGTCCCATTCCCCCGGACACAGCATTTACATACGTCACTGTTAGTTCAGCGACCATTTTGAGGAAGTAGCTATCAATGTGCACCTATATAGCACCCGCAGGTGTTGACAACATTCCCTAGAAACACTGCAGGTGGCAGCTCCGAGGATAGCTCAGCCATTAAGCCAAATTTCCCAAAGATGCCTGAGCGAACATCAGGTCCCTAAGATGTGGAAGCGAGTCATCATTACCCCGATTTTCAAGGGTGGTAGCCGTTCAGAGCCCGCCAACTATCGCTCAGCGACTCACCTGGCGGTGCTGTCAAACGTTATGTAGTCGATCACATCTGAGGCACTAATTGGCCATCAAAAAGATTTAAAACCATTGTGTCGGTGCAATACCACTTTCGTCAGCGTCGGTCAAGTACCAATAAGCTACTGATTGCGTGTGGCAGTTGAACCGAAATAGCCGATAGCGGGATCATCTATGATGTAATCTACTTCGACTTTCTAAAGCCTTCGATCTCTTAGATCACCATGTTCCTCTCAGAAAGCTACACACGTAAGGAATTTGGAATACTGTCCACGGATCGATTGGAAATTTCCTGATTCAGTGTCGGGTTCAGGCTTCGGTTTGAGTCTCATATTCCTGACTCTATTGATAATGAACTACGGTGTCCCACACGGGTGTGTTGGAATCGCGCTTATTCTCGGTTTTCATCATCGACTTTGCATGTGTCATCAAGTCGAATTTCCTTCTTTTGCTGATGACATCAAGACATGACGGGTGCTCGGTTGTCAGGAAGATCACGATATGGTGCAACGAGATTTAAGCCGTGCTTTTGAATGGTCAAAGACAAATCTGCTTCCGTGCATCGCGGGCAAGTGCAAACCTGTACATGTGTGCTACAAGCCCATTAACGCATAGAAGCTTGGAGAGCACATATTGACCATCGCCGCACAGGAGCGAGCCCTTGGGGTGGTGATTTAAGACGACCTCGGCTGTCCGGCACAGTTTTTGTAGGCGTCCAAAACCGAGAGCCAACATGCTCGTCTCTTTCAGAGAGTGTTCAGGAGGTTCGATCCCTCCATCTCCCCCCAAATGCTTAACCTGTTTGTGAGGTCGCACATAGATACGCCATTCAATCCTAACAATCCTCGTTAAAGCGCAAGCTGATTGAACTAAAGACCACAGAGCGATGGACAATCAAAAACGTGAAGGGATTGTTCCACCTTCCATAACATCTACGAGTGTATAGCGGAAGTTCTGGCCGTCTACGGGGCGACAACACTCTGAAGTACCAGCTCTTGAAAACAAAACTGTGGGGTCACTAGTTGAAACTGACTACCCAGCACATTCGGTTGGTTGTCGCCGGAATTAGTTTTCTCTTCGAATTTGTCAGTCGGGGAACGTTTTTTCGACTTTTGTTATTTCTGCGCCCACGGAAACCCTTTTTTAAAAACGACCTGCGGATGCAGGACACTATCTGCATTACTTGACTGGAATGCTGTTCATTGAGTGAGAAGGCGCAGACAAGCATTGTGTTCACAAACCCCCATGAAAGCGGGGTAAACGGATATGCATGTGTGTTAACGTGGATATTATGATGAGTCCACAAATGCGCGTTTCAATTTAGCGCAGCCATTTTTTTGAAGTTACGTAATCCGCACAAACCATTCCACGGGACTTGTCACGTCTTGTCCTTCTTATCCGTAGTATATCATTGTTCCATTGCTTACCACAAGCCATATTGTCAAAGGTGTTTGTGGGGATGGCTGTCACCGTTTTCCAAGGAGAGGAAATGAACTACTTAGGACCATTAATGTGCCGCCAATTTGTCGGCATTACAGAAACCCCTAGGCTGTGGGCTTGTCATTGACGGATTACTCGTTTCTTCTGTTGTCACGCAATGCCAGCTACTCTCGTAAACAGATTTAGTCTACCGAATCCCACCTCAAGAAGCAATGATGGTACTTAGATTGCCGCTTCAAAACTTGAAGCGTTTAATTCTTCAGGTGGTTAAAGTGAGTGGTACGCTGCTGATGATGCTTAAGCCTAGTTCATTGGGGACAGATTCGATCAGTGGACCTGAGACTCGTCCAAGTAGCACTCACTCACTGTAGTGAACCTGTCTCCGTGCAATATCGCTCGTTTGCTGTTAGGTTACGTTCGTTGCTCTGACATTCCGACTGGTTTGCATGAATTCACCGACCGAGGTGTTGAAGCCACAACCTGATTTGTATAGGCTTTTATGTACTCTCACAAGAAGTACTTACCTGTGATCCCAATGAAATCTACCTCCCGTGCATTATCAGCGGTTATGCTTTTGCTCTAGATTTGGATGTGAGGTCAACTCGTGATTGATGTTTGTCTCCAAATACATCCGAAACTTTCCGCACGGCTTATTGGTCCCTCATGTCTTCCTAGTACATGTGTATACACTACGTCTATCTGTTGCGGGGTGAACCAGATGCTACGTGCGTCCCCATGGACGTTCCACGGCCACACAACAGCCACCACCACCACCAGCACCTGAGTCAAAAGCAACCATTAGCGCAGTGGTTCGCTGTTGGCCAAGTGGTCACTTCATTCGACCGGATAACAGAGAGCCTTTAATCATCGAACCGCGTCGCTGGACCGAATGCGGTAACATATGTTAGTGTAGCCACGAAAGGAGGTTCTTGTTGCACTGTAATTAAACCAAAACGCGAATCAAAGCCAGCAAATGTGTTTGGACGCATCTCGAAGACAATAATGCAGCACGGCGGTCAACTAAACGTTACGTCTGATGGTCGGACAATACACAGGTTGTTTGAGAGATTAAAGTCCAGTAAGTCTTTGGAAGTTAAATCCAATAGTACAGAGACAAAATACCGATCTAACGACCTAAAAAGGGGTTATACCATCTCATTTGCATCCGAATGGAAGGGAGTAAAATCTTACAACCCAGACACCGAGAAGATCGACTCAGGATATTATAGGAATGTAACACCAGCTTCAGAACCACAAATGAGATGCCAGGGAAGAACAGGTGACGCTAGGGTCTTGCTGACGTTGTCTGTCTCCTACCTCTAGGCTATCCCTTGGTGTGTGAGTGTTGCCTGCGTGCTTGTTACAGCGACCGAAGCAAAGTGCACCGCACGATTCGAAACAATGCGATGGAATTTTCCATTCACAATGGATGCTTGACATATTGTGAACCATGTTAAATTCGTCATGTGCTCATGACCCCTATAGCTGAACCCTTAAGGTACCCGTTTGTGAACATTTACTCGAACCTCGGTTAGTGTACAACAGGAGTTTGGATTGCTGCAGTTAATAGCCTAGCGAGTCCAGAATTGGAAAATTATGCACACTGTGGATGTGCCCCAAAAGTTGACGCCACCTTGCAGCCACATGTTGGATCGCGGTTTACTCGGCCCACTCAAGACCCGTGGTCGACACGCGGCAACGGAGACTTTGTACGGTGTGCCCGCTTACTGCTGCTGCGTTTTGTTCACGTCTTCTGGTGAAGTCGAAGCTCAGAGCACCTTGACGCAATGTTTGATCTGCAGCGCCCCTATATAGGTGCGTAATGTCTGACTGTGTGATTTAAAGCACAATTGTTTCTCCCAGTGACGTTGAAGCTGTTGCACTCAGGAGACACGATCTGCGCAAGCATTGTTGTGTATTTAAGGTTTACATCACTAACTAATATTTTCCATTCACCACTGCTAATTTGCCTGTGAAGACGTGGTAGCAGGACGCCGGGACCACTTAGCTGGATTCCAGTCAAAACGGTGACTGATCTAGTGGCACACAAATAGGGTAGTGTTGCTTGTACGCATCTGACAAGTATACTAGCACTTCTCATAACGTTGGATCCGATTCTTCATCGTAGCCATTCAATGCTGGTCAATTAAAACAATTGGGAAGAGACCACGATGCCTAACAGGGGCTACAACTGGTAATCCGCCGTCTTCTCAATTTGCTTTTTGGTGACGAAGGACACCTTTGTCCGCCAAGGTAGCGGGCAGCTGTGACTGCCAGTTACTCTCAATCTAGCTCACTAGTGTTTTGGATGTGGATGGTGTTGGACAATCTCCCATTCAGCTAAGTTGACGGAAGCCTCAATCGTCAATGTGCTGTTCAAGTGAACTACCGCGCAAATAGAAATTTTGCGCCGCAGTCGGTGGCACAGATATAGCTGGTGGCGCGAAAAGACCATCGTTTGAGTTCAGCTTACAAGAGTACCTATATCAGGGTGCAAAATATTTGCTGAAAGGCTACTACCTTTTTGAAAGTGTTTGTCCATCCGCATGCGTGTACACGCAAAATTTAGGGACTACCGTGGAGAATTACGATGAAATAACATTTGCGCACATTCCATTAGGTACACGTAAAACATCGTGTGGACTCGTTTGCGCTGCATGTTCACGTGAGCTCAGTCGCCCTTTCTTTAAGGCAGATCACTCATGTGAATGATTAGCAGGAATAGAAATTTCGCAGGTGCAACTCTGAAGGACGTTCGTGGAAACGGAATGTCACAAGTCCTTTTTAACTTCAATTATTGCACGTCTATTACGACAACCCACGTTTCGCATTTTCGTCAATTAACATGAACTTGTGTCAACATTGGGTGCCCCATGCTGAGGCTGATATTGCATTCTTGATGCTTCTTCACCGCAGTTGGGCTAAACCAACTTACACTTAAACTAGGTCTTTTTAAGCTGGATAAATTTCATTCCACTTTATTTGGTTTGTTCTGCCTACCTGAATAATGTTCTATTAACTGGCCACGTTGCTTACGCTAATTGCGCTTATCTTCGGTAATTTGTTGCGTTTGTAGCATTTTTAAGTAACTTGTGGACATTTCTTACTTATCGCGGATTCGTTGCTAACCAACTTACTTCATATGGTAATTTAGCGAAGAGTTATGCCACCGTATCTGTATGCATTATTGGATTTATTTTATTTCAGCTTGTCGTTTAAAGTGAATGGCTGTTGTTTGATATCCCCGGTGTGGCTGCGCTTGATGTGCATGTTGACAAGGTGCCTACCTGTCTATTACCCACTACCTCGTTCATACTGGCTCCAGGAGACAGTTGGTCGTTGCTGGAGGGGACGGGGTGCACGGTCCTTGTGGCCGTGCTAGGCTCAAAGAGTGGTTCCATGCACTCAGTGTGGAGCGGACTACGGTCCAGCCACCGCCTTGTGTGCGCTTGATTCCCCAAATACAGCGTGCTTGTGTTTGCCTGTGAAGGAGTGTGGGCCGGCTCCGTTGATGAAACGTGGCTCCCATCCACATGCCTCCCGGTCTTATTCCTTCGGGTTTACACTGGATATGGGGTGTGTGGTTGGAGCTGTGGGTGGTGCAGCGCAAGCCACCCATGGTCCCTCTGTAGGCGCAGGCGTCCTGTGGCTGGCCACAGTGACAGGCAAATCCGAAACCGGATGCCGCCAACCAACCATGTCAACATTGGACCTACGCGCAAGCTAACAGTGCCCTCCAGAGAAGACTTGAAAACTCTTTCAGCCACGAGCCTCCTGATTTTCGTATACTTTAGTTTCATTGTGTCAGGCTTCCGAAAAGAAGCAATATTCGGAGCCACTGGTGGAGGCTACTGCTTTTCTTACCGTGCTTTTAGCATTTCTGTCTACGATTACATACCATAGATTTAGTAAAGCGAGCAGTGATTAACTTCCAAGAGTCTGAATTTCCGTTGATCCCAATGATTTACCTACAGCCACGCTAATTTTACGCAGCGAATATATTGTTAGTGGAAGCTTGTACTTCGAAGCGCTTGAAATATTGTTAACCAAAGGACTCGGTATTAAGAAAATGAGAATTGGGTGGAGTGTTCTGGAAACGTACATTACTGCACACTGAATTAACATGGGTGTTCATTAGTGTTAGTAAAAAGTGCAAGCTGTTGAATATAGGTAGAAAAACAACCTACGTACGCACTTTTGTCGTCGAACGAAAATTAACTAATCGCATCCAGTTTTTTACGGAATTAAATATTTCGGTGAAATCCTACGGATCCCCTGTAAGTATCCTGCGGACCACAACTGACAAGGGTTGACCTGCAGGATTTTTCTAATTTAGTTCTGAATATAACACATTTGGCTCGCATCCACTGATTATAATCAAGGCGCGGGATAGCAAATGGCACCAGTTCACCCAATTGGTCAACTGAATTTTAGGATGCAGAGTTGTGAAGAAGTGATATCTGCACGCCAGATTGGCTCACGGCTTAAACCTTCGTAATCAATATCAAGGGTTTAGTAAGCTTCGCATGGTCGTAATGCAACGTTCAGCAGTGAACTGATCATCGCTTAAACGGTTGGAATTAGCGAATGGTATCTTCCGTAGATGTTAAGGCTACACTTAAACCATGGTACTGGATGGCGTGTGCGTCGATTTACCCATGGTGTGTAGAAAGTTCGCTTCTTCAGTCACCATGACGTGGAGGAATTTACTCGTCCCACTTCCCTAGGGGAACGCACCTGAGCACACCGACAATAAACATGCGTTTCCACCTCCCAGTCGCACGTATGCGCATGAACACAGTGGAATCACAGGTGATGTCCTCATTTCAAATTGGTTTCTCAAGTGTACCATATGAGTTGCACCCCAGCTCAACACAGCAAATGTATCAGGAAATGTACCTGAATTGGCAATCGGTCAGTTCACGGATATCATCTGTCGACTGCGTATTAACAAGGAATAAAGAAAAAGTCGAATGTGCTACAAGCGGACATTCAGGACTTCAACACACTCAGCATATGCGTTATTTCATATTGTTTTAAATTCGCTAATTAAAACAGTTTGATCATCAAATGAAAGTTTCTCTGAGGAGAGTTTGTAGCACAATTGTTTTAACGCAGGGCTTGATGCATCATGGGTGAAAATTCGGGCAATGCCCCAGCGGTAGCGGTTTTGATTCTCTACCAAAGTCTAAAGAGAGAAGGCTACTTGATCACTACAGATCTCAGGGTCGGTGTACACGTTGGACTGCTCAACTAACATGTTCATTAACTCCACAGGTTGAGTACAGTGACAAACGCATAAAATGCGTGCACAGACAAGTCAAGTGGTTTATCGGTACCGCGTGTGAATGACAGCAAGAGGACGAAGACTGATGGACGTGTGTGATTCAGATTGATAGTATAGTCCCACAGACGAGACCGTAAAATCAGACGCTCGTTTCATTTGTCGAAGCAGAACAAGAGCCGTACTGTGCATTCACATCGGACAGAATGTGTGTCACTGTCCGCTGCAGCTTGAGCACTTGTTGACCAATTCGCAACTGGGTTATCTCCGAACCACTGCGACCCATCTGTGATGGACAGGAAGTTGTGGGATACCGACCGTTTTCGATGGCAACCCTCTTCCTGCCCAACAGAGGTTGCACTGCGGTGATGCTGGCCAGCAACACCATCGTGGATGTTATCGCAAATGTAACTTTTCTGAACAGTTGGTAGGAAAAGGGACTACAATGTTAAATGACGTCTAGTTCCTCCGTCCACTCGGTCCGGTATAAGACACAACCTAGATTGCGTGAGTGACGGTCAGGGACGCGCGGATGAAGGACGGTGTTCTCTTGAAACCAACTGTTTTACTGAATACCCAAAGTGCAAGCATTCAAAAGGTTGCAGCTGGGGGTTATGCACAAAATATCATGCGTCACAGAGCATAATTGAGGCCGACAAAAAGTAGCACGCCATCAAATCAAATACCTAGAACACGTAGTAGAAGTTCGCACTCGAACGAGGAGGTGAACATTCCCTCTTCTTGTTCAGGTCCTCCAACAGAGAGGACTCTGATTACAGAGGTACTTGGTGGCGAATGCAGTCAGTGTAAAACAGACCACTCAAATTAAGGCGAATTTTGACCAATACATGCAGCGCATTTCGCTTTTTCAGCTAAAATTTCGACATGGTTGTTGGTTGTTGTTTTTGTTTGGAAGTAATCTCGTTTTTTATGAAAATGAAAGGCGATTTTCTTATAGTGAATAAATATTTTATTGAATTATATATTGTCCATATATATATATATACATATATATATATATATATTGTCCATACCTTTTGCCATCTTTCTGGCAGTAGCATGATTCCACGCTCAAATAAGTTTTGTTCTTTGTTGGCAAAAACTGATCCAGGCGATTTTTGACCTCTCATTTGAAGTAAAGGTTTTACCGTCTAAAATGTTTTGTAGATAGGGGGAAAATGATGAGCAGGTGACAGATCTGGAGAATATGTTGGGTGTGGCAGTATATCCCATCTAAGCTGTAAAAGCTTTTAGCGAGTTACCAAACCTGTGTGGGGTTTCGCGTTTTCTCGGTGGAACACTACACCTTAGCTAGTGATAAATTCTGGCCTTTTCTGTTTACAGGTATCATCCAGTTTGTCTAGCTGATGAGAGTGCATTTCAGAATTGATCGCTGTGTTGTCCGGCAGAAGATCAAAAAACGACTGCTTTGAAATCCCACCAAACAGATAGCATCACCTATTTTAATGAATTTTGGCTTTCGAGGTGTTTTGAGCCGGTTCATCTTTTTTACTCCATGATCTCTTGCGTTTAACATGGTTGTAGACAACCCATTTCACGTCCCCAGTGATGATGCACTTCAGAAATGGATCACTTTCTTGACGTTTGTGAACCAAATCACAGATGTAAACGCACGGCACAAATTTCATTCGGTAAGAACATGAGGAACCCATATGTCGCGTTTCGAGATTAAACCTAGACGTTTCAATTGATCGTGGACGGTCGAATTCGATAAAGTTAGACTCTCAGTGAGCACACGACTTGTTTTTCGCTGTTTGGCATCAATTACTGCAAATTACTTAAATACTCAAACAATTAAGTAAATAATGCAATTACTTACTTAATGCCGGATCGAAATTTTGCAAACCAGTTTTAGCACTGACGTTTTGTCAATACATCTCCTCCATACACATGTGATAATATTTTTCTTGCGTGAACAGTATTTTTACTTGTCGATGGTAGTAAAGTGACATGCCCTGAAAATGCTGCTTTTCACTTCCCAAATTTGAAGCGGAACCAACCAAAAATGACTGAGTAAAATCAATCGAACTCTTGCACAAGCATGCCTTGCTATATCACCTGTCAAAATAATGAATGATGATGAGGCTAAAGTGTGAAGTTGACAGTAAAAAAAGTAACAAACGCAAAAAGAACAATAATTTTCTAACAACTTAGTAGCTTCAGTGGTGGGTTAGGCGGAGTGACGATTTCTTTCACAACAATTAGGTGAGACACTGAATCATGCGTGGGGTAATTTCGGTTTATCCTGGAAGAAACAAAGAATAGCGCGAAGCTGCCTTGGAGCTCAAAAGTTCAGATGAAACAAAGTGAATGAAAAGCCGGTATACTGGACAATTTGCCTATTACTTCTTTCTAATTAACTGAACAATAATACTCAGAGAACAAAGAGATCTGGATTTTGCCATCGTAAAGCCTTTGTCAAACTCTGACATATCTGGCGCCAGCGTGGTCTCTGCCTTTCACTAAAAAGTCGAGTCCACAACGCTACGGTACAAACAGTGCTCCTGTATATCTCCGAGACCTGGCCTGTTCCAGCGAACGATGTCCTGCGACTCTGAATTTGATCACTGCTGTCTCCGGACCAGTGCTGGTGTAAAGTGGAAGCATCACGTTAGTTAGAACGACGTTCAACGCCGGATCTTCAAGTCAGAGACGGGCAACTAACCACTGAACTGCACGTTTTCATTGTGTGGTCTCGGGTGGCTGGGCATGTTCGCCTCATGCCTGCTCAAGGTTTGCCCTTCGTGCTTTGTTTGCATGTGTCGGCGTCAATTGAAGGCGACGGAAAGGTGGCTAACACCCAGCCTGGGCCCGAAGTGTCAAGGTGTTGCCATTGCAGTTAGCCCTGGTGGGGTGTTACAGACTCCCAGGTTGGGGGCCCAAGGACAATGAGCACACCTGGTTGGATACGCTATCGGACATGATCTGGAATCGTCCCCAATGGCGAACATGTTGTGAGAATTCTCCCTGACTGCTTTCTCTCTCCTCATTTTTGCTGTTACCCAAATGTTGTGGCACCAACCTACACCGTGCAGTGAGATTCAGCAATTTGGAGGGTAAACAGATGCATTTCTTGCAAGGAGGTTATTTGAGTGTAGCCAGTTGCGTCCAACGAATCAGCCGGCTAAACACATCCGTTGTTATCTGTTTGGTTTTTACAATGCCAGGCAATGGGTCACTGAGTTAAGTCAGAGAAGTCGCCGAGGTACCTTGCAGAAATTGCAGCTTAACTTGAACGACACGGCAAAGGGATTAGTTCGAAGATACCATGCTTTTGAGTGTGATATACTTCAACGCGATGAAAAATACCAATTATTTGCATTCATACGTTTGATACCTCCCAGCCATTCTGTGACAACGCATATGTTACATTGCCTTCAAATCTGCCGGTTCATACTGATCAGCTGTCAGGAGCAGCATAGGCAACACGTCTGTCAATAAAAGCAGTGAAACGACTATGAATTTTTTTGGCGCGCAGCCACAACCAGCAATGGGTGGGATTAGTTGAAGTTGCCTCCCAAATCTGTCAAATTATGTAAGATTCGCTTTCGCCACACAAGTGTGATATTCTTGAGTGTGTATTCCCATGAAACGAGGTATGAAGCGATTAATTAATCACCTCTTTCAAGTGCTCCTTCTCTACCAAAGTGGACTTCGAACTTCCATGAAGGACCATGACGACTGTTGAATGGGTGTGGGGGAACCGAAACTGGATTAAACCAGTAAGGATCGGCACACTAGGTGTGAAGTTGATCGAACCATCTTATCGAAGGAATGAGTGACGCAACTGATGAAGAGGTCAAGCAGAAGGCCTGTTTTCTCAACAAAGACCACTCTGGTTACTAATAACTAGGGCCTAGTCGTAACAGTGAAACGGCTTTGTCTTCAATACAACACCACGAGGCTAGCACCTCGGTTGCAGGGTCCCATAAGCGGTGCACCATTTGAACGGGTCAGGAAGCTGTCAGCTTGTTCCATTAGCTTCCTTGTCTCGACAACAACGCCTCACTATTTCATAGAAGGAGTAACTCTTCATTTTTATAAGCTTTTGGTTAACCCGATGGTCTTGACCCCCGAGCTACTGTGGGCGTGTTGCAATCCGTCAATCTCAGTGATGCCCTGCGGCCTAACTGCGGGATTCTAACTAAATAGTTCAATACGTTTTTTTCCTTTCCTACTGGAAGACAACCGTTATGGTTTAATTCGCTTCTTCGCCTGTTACCGGTTGGTCTCAGAACAGGTTAATTCTGAGCCCCATTTGTAACAGATGGTTTCAACATGACCGGCAGACATCCTCATGGGGTATTCATTACCGATGAAGGTTAATTACAGGTTGAAGCTGAACAGGCATAATGAATCCCGTGGAGCAAACAACTTAAACGAACTCTGTACTAAGTCCCACGGAATAAGCGGACCAATTAACTCAACGTGGTCCTAACCGACTGAAAATAGAAAAATGCGACAACAACTAAGAGGAGGATACTGCTATTACCACGACCGACTAGCCTCTTAGAATATGTTTATTCCATCACCTCTGGCTTGCCCAGAAAAGAGAACTACGGATGCCCTTGCCCACAGCTAACTTCAACTTAGACAGTGCGACTGTGTGCGGGTTGTACGCCGCTCTATTATCTTATCCACGTAAGCGATCACAATTTCGACCATGTGATCAAATCAAAACCTACCGTTTAGTGGGTTTTAAGCAGAGTGTAAGGTAACATGTTGGTGGAAGGCACTGTAAAGCCTCTACGATAGTCTCCTTCTAGATCAACATTCACATTTGGGGATGAAAATTCCAGAGGGTGCTTTGCGAACTGCTTGTGGAACTGAAATGAGAAACTTTATTATCGCCGCAACTGTGAGGTGCAAAGAGCATATTAGTGAATACGTCAACAAATTATATCAGGGTGTTAAATCTTGTTTAGTAGCAACGAGACAAAATTGACACTGCTTTGAACATATGTTTGCACATGCAGAAATTGCAACTGAATGCCTGAAACACCAAGCAAGCTGGCCCACGTTCAAACACACTTGCTCGAAGCCAATACATTTTCAGGTGCCGTCTGCTTGGCTGAAAGTTTGACGCTAGCTGACACCCGTGACCTCTCTGACACCCTCCCCAGTTAAAAAACTTACACATAAGATCTTTTACTTGGAATGACACTGAGTCGCCGAATTGGGGGCCGCGTCTGTGCAGTGTCTCCGTTAACTTTCCGCTTCTTTGCGCACATCAACATGTTGCTTTGGTTGTGGCCGCATTCGCCTAGGCAAAGCAAATACATCTAGAAGCATGTGCAAAATAATCTCTTGTTGTGTGTGAACTTGTGTTGAACTTGTTCGGGTCTATAACGATGCTTGATGTGGTTCGCATGACGTGTAGTCAAACCAGTGTGATATACCACTTCATACATGACATCTCTTTCGCTTGCTTTAATAATTCCGGGATGCAAAGTTTATATGCCGCCCTGAACTTTTACAAAACGACGTGATCACCGGGGTGGAAGCATCTCATGCGCGTACCGTGTTTGTGATTGAACCGATTTGCCAATTTCTGGTCATACTCATTAGTCGCCTTTGCTGACAACATGACATCTAACGACGTGCGTAAACGTCTATCAATAAAAATGTTCCGACGGTGATTACTGATTTGGGAGAACAGAAGTTAGTGTTATATGATACATGCCTAAAAAATATATCCAAATATGTAGCCATCTCCCACTCTCCTTTAAGTTTAAACAGAGCACGTTTGAAGGTATCAACAAACCTCTCCGCTTGTCCGTTGGACTGCGTATATGTTGCAGCTCCATGGATTGACAAAATCAGTTGAACATGCTTAACGTGAATTGTGGGCCAGTACCACTACCAAGTGTTTTTGGGAACCAAATTGCGAGAAATAACCACGAAGAGCTGCAATCGCCGGAACTGTTGTTAGTTGAGTGGCACAAACGACTTGTGGCTATTTCGTGTGGCTATCTCGTACATGACCCTAATTTGTTCATCATGCTTTGATGAGCATGTCTAGCATTACGCCGAAAAAAAACAATTAATCAGTTATTTATCAAGTTATCTACTAATTCAACTTCAACAGCAAATTTTACCTTAGACGGCTGAGCAAGCCATAATTTTGCACTTACAAGTGAAGACTGAAAGGAAAGCAACTGAGCTCACTTAGTCACATCAACTCCGCGAACACACATTACTTCTTGTTTGATCGCGTCAGTTGATAACCATATCCAGGAATGTCCAGGCAATTCGCTCTGCATTAACTCGCTGGCTAGACGAACAACCTCACCGTGGTGTCAAGGGGGTGGTTCGGATTAATGCCGTTTCAGCGAATAGTTCGGCGGCAGTGTTCTAGGAAGTGGTGGGTTTCGTTTGGAAATGGTAATCCCCATAAAAACCCACAAAGATCGGCTTAACCACACTGCGACGTGTCGGATGTGACTCACCACTAAATAAAATAACTGCGTCTTTGAATTCCGGAGGATTTTCCCACTTCACGAACCGCATTCGAGTAGAAGAGTTCCTTGATCCCTTCTTACGACGGCGAGCACAGTAAAAACTGCACGAATACATAGTCACATTAACAATTCACTCATTATGTCCACTTACTCACATGGTTGGCGGTACCCGGTTCCGGATTTGCCTGTCACTATGGCCAGACACAGGACGCCTGCGCCCACAGAGGGACCATGGGTGGCTTGCGCTGCACCACCCACAGCTCCATCCACACACCCATATCCAGTGTAAACCCGAAGGAATAAGACCGGGAGGCATGTGGATGGGAGCTACGTTTCATCAACAGAACCGGCCCACATTTCTTCTTCCCAGACAAACACAAGCACGCTATAGTTGGGAATCAAGCGCATACAAAGCGGTGGCTGGACCGTAGTCCGCTCCACACTGAGTGTATAGAATCATTCATCGAGCCTAGTACAACCACAAGGACCGTGCACCCCGTACCCTCCAGCAACGACCAACTGTCTCCTAGAGCCAGTTTGGACGAGGTAGTGGGTAATAGACAGGTAGGCACCTTGTCAACATGCACATCAAGCGCAGCCACACTGGGGATATCAAGCAACAGCCAATCACTTGAGACGACAAGATGAATAAACTAAATCGGATAATGCATACAGATACCGTGACATAACTCTTCACCCATCGAGCGTATAAAGAAATGATTGCGAAAGAATTCACGATAAGTTCAAGATATAAGAAAACATATTTTAAGGAAATGCCACAAACACGAAAATGTTATCGAAATTAACTACAATTAGCTCCAGTGGCGTGTGCAAGTTTATATAAGAGTGTGCAGGTAGACATTTATATGAGAATGAAAAGTATTAGGACAAAAATGAAAACCCACCCCCTGAAATAAAGGACTTTAGCATGCAAGCACACGGTAAGTTAATCGAATGCAGCGTACCTACAAACGCTGCGCCGGTTCGGCTTACGTTCTCTGCAGGACCCGTCGTCGTTTCAGTGGTGGTCCGTAGTGGCTTCGTCCATGTCTCACTAGGCCTGCCTGACTCAGGCACTCGCGAATACACGTTCTACAGAACTATGCGCTGGATGTCGATGGAGTACAACCCATCGGTGCTTGCCGCTTCCGCACTTGCCGCTTCTTCTCTGCATGTATGAGGTCATTCTCCCGCACTTCGGCAACTGCCTTCGTGATTAGATCGCGCCATGCACCACGATCAACCGCCTTCGATTCCCATGATCTGCAAAAGTGAACAACACATCTGTGGACTCACCATATTTTCCACATTAACACAAAGGTATATCCATCTACCCCGATTTCGTAGGGTCGGGGAGCACAATCTTTGTCTGCACCATGTCGTCACTCAATGAATAGAAATCAGATCAAGTAATGTACATGGTGTAAAACTTCCTCCAGTCGTTTTTTAAAAATGGGTAGCGTGGGCGTGGAAACAACAAAAGTCGAAAGAGCGTTCCACGCTTGAAAAACTCGAAGGGAAAAATAATTCAGGCGGTATTCCAGCCGACTGTATTGGGTGGCCAGTTTCAACTTATGACCCCTCAATTCCGTGCTGCGGCTAAGCGTCAAGCGGTGGCGGCAGCAGTGACCGGGGTTGTTCAAGATCTGGAACGCCAGGATGAAGTCACCCCGTAGACAGCGGTATCTGCCACTGTACACTCCCAGAGCTCACAGTCGCCTATGGTATTACAGGTGGGACAACCTCTTCACATTTTTCCTTGCCCTTCGATGGGCAGTCTACAGCGCAGCCAGATCGCGTTTTAACCAGGGTTGCTAAACCTGCATCGCGTACTCCACATGGGGCCTCACATACCCATTGTGTATTTGGAGGAAGATGGAGGGATCGAACCGTCCGGACACCCTCCGTAACAGATCAACTTATTGGTTTACGGTTTTGGACACCTTCAAGGACTGCGCCGAACAGCCGAGGTCGTCTTGCATCACCACCCCAGGTCTTGCTCTTGTGAGGCGGTTTTCAGAATGTTGTCTCCAAGCTTATATGCGTACGTCTGCTTGTGGCGGACATGCACGGTTTTACATTTGTCCGTGTTAAACGGAAGTAGATTTGCCTTTGACCATCCAAAACGCAGTCTGTCTCGTTACAACATATCGTGATCATCCTGCCAGTCGATTGCCTACCATATCTTGATGTCATCGGCAAAAACAGCAAATTTGAAGGTCTTTAATGAAGGACAAGACTAAGCATGGCCTCAACATTGCGGAACACCGCAGTCCATACCAATTGGATCAGAAAATGAGACCCGGACTCGAACCTGAAGGCGCCGCTGAAGGAGAAAGTTTGCGACGCATCTAAGAACAGGGTTTCCAACTCCCTATGCTTGCAGGTTTTGGAGAAGGATGCGGTGATCTATGCGGTCGGATGTTTTAGAAAAGTCTAGGTGGATGACATCAATGTCGGTCCCCCTGTCGGCTATCTCGGTCCAGCTGCCAAGGGCAAGCAGTAGATTGTTAGTAAATGACCGATACTGACGGAATCCGTGTTGCTCCAGAGCTACGATTTTAGACCTTTCCAAGCAGCCCATTACAGCCTCAGTATGATGGATTGCATCACTTTTGAGAGCACTGGGAGGAAAATCACTGGAAGATAGTTGACTGGCTCTGAACGGCTACCACTTTTAAAGATCGGAGTAATGATACCTTGCTTCCACATGCTAGGGACCTGCTGTTCGTCCAGACATCTTTGGAAAAATCTCGTTAATGGTTCAGTTATCCTCGTAGCCGCCACCTGCAGCGCTTTCGGGCGAATGTTGTCAACTCCGGGGGAACTATGGGTGCGCAACGACAGCAGCTTCCTCAAAATGGTCGCTGAACTAACAGTGACGTGTGTACATACTGACAACTGGGCGAATGGGGCAGGTATGTTACAAATGCTGGTAGCACATCGTAGAACGTTGACTGCATCCTTGGCGGTTTGAGCACATCTATCCGCTGAGATTAGTGAGGGAATACCAAGCTTCACATTCTGTAGGCAACTCACATGTCTGTATAGAAGCATTTTGTTAGCACAAGTCTTTTCCGCTAGACTCTGCTGGTGTACCAATTTGTCCTGGCACACTAGTGCGGTACAGTTGATTACGATGCACAGCATAGTTACTCCAGCTGTCAGGGCTGGGATTCCATCCATACACATACCTCGCAACGTCTCTTAGTGTCATGTGTTTTCGGGCTCTACTCCGAATGAATGATTTTGCCTTTGCAGATTTAATCAGATTACTGAACTTACCAGTAAAATCCAACAAAGCACTGTCAATGGAATAGTCGTCCGGAAACTCCCAGCTGACTTCTCCCATATGTTCTGCCAGTATGTCGTAGTGGGTGATTGTACGAAAAAGTTGCAAGCGACTTGCCGGATGTACAAGAATTTCTTTATTGGCATCAAATATAGGCGCATAACTTGAAATTCATACCATGTAACATTTCACGATACTTTTAAATTCAAACACAATTACTAAACTTTATTTAGCAATTTGACTGTAATTTCTTTCAACCGTTGTTACTGTGCATGCTAAATACCGGAGAGATTTTTGCCAACCGGGCAAAAGTGCTGCTCCAATCCCTTACTCGGAACTATCGGCAGCAACAGTAATGGGTAGTTTCGAGTCATAGTGTGTAAGCAAATGATCCGAAGCTAAACTGTGTTTTATTTCGTTACATGCTGCCTGAGATACTTGTGATCATGCGTATTTCGCAGTACTATTTCCGAAGTTCAATTAGTGGAATCCCTGGGACAAAGTGATTGTGCTAGCTTACTGGTCCCAAAAATAATCGGAGTGCTTTCTTGTCCTTCGGAACTTGTAGCTGCTGAATTGTAATAATTTCCGATGGATCAGGACGACGACCACTGGCATCGATGATTGAACCAAGGTACCAAATTCGGAACATGAAGAACTCCAATTTGTCGATGAGCAGACTAAATCCAAAACTTCTGATTCCGTCAAACACTTCATTTAGGTGTGCATGATATGATGCAACTGAAGGGCTTACAATAATTATGTCATCCATGTAAGCCATAACGAAGGACAATCCATTTAGCATTGTGTCCAATGTTTGTCGGAAAATTGCAGGAGCACATTTAATTCCAAACGGCAGTCAATTGTGGTAATATAGACCTACATTAATCGTGAAAAGGCGCCTTGATTCCTTATCAACTTAGACTTACAAGGCATCAGAAATATCGGATTGTGAAAGTAATTTTCCACCATTTAACCCTTTCGCGCATCAGCTTTTTGAGTGATGGCAAAAGCTATTTTAACAATTTTAATCAAATTGAGATATATGAACGCACTTAAAAATTACCAAGGCGGCAATGGTTACATCATACAGGGCAATATCTCTGCAGTGGACTGCATGCGTCAGAGGTCATGAAAACGCCTGTGTAGCTGTGGAACTCCCCCCCCCCTACCCCAATGGTAGCCGTCCACTACAGTGACCTCTGTGTGCGAAGGGGTTAACTATGCAAACAACTCATCCGGGATCCGCAGTGTGGGTGTTGGCACATCTGTGGCGCACCATTTAATCCAATTGAAAAATCACCACAAATACGTACGGTGTCACTCGCCTTCTTAACTACCACAATGAGAGCAGCCTCAGTTGAACAAACTGACTTCGATTAGCACCGTAATTGCTGCAATCGATTCAGTGCTTCATCGACCAAATGAACTGCTTATTAGGGTACTGAGCTTTCCGGACGAAGTACTGGCTTTGTTTCTGATGCGACATACAAAGTGGCGCGAACTTTGGGGCACAATCCAACTTTCGACTTGAAAACATTAGCATTTTTCCTTCAAGTTAGCAAAAATGTCATTTTTCATCGAGATGTCAACCTTTGAGACATCAGTTGAAGACCTATTTCGAAAATTCTGAGTTTGTGAGTCACGAATTGAGCCGATTGGAATATCCCATAACTGCAACTCATCTATCCATCCAATGCCTAACAAATTTAGTTTATTTGCTGCCGCAACATAATGCATTTTCCAAGTTGAATGCGTATGGTTAGGTCAGGAGCAACGTCGATTTTGTAAAGTAACTGGCAGAGTATTGATGATAAACTGATACAGTTTTCGCCATGCGTTCCTTCAGGGCTATATGTAGTGGACACCAGCCTTGACTTCTTTCTGAATTGCGCTGACTGATGCTGCTTGGACAAATGCACAGAGCGTCTTTTTCTGTCCTAATGTGCTACAATCCTGACATTTATGGAATCGAAATTCACAAAAACGTGCACCACATTTGCAGCATGATGTAGTTGGTCGATGGAATCATTCTCTTTGATTTGGCTATCGGTTCTGTTCCACTTTGGATTTGGTGATTGTCTCACCAGAAATCAGATCTTAGTAACAGTTTCTCGAGCGCAATATTTTTGAAGCACTTTTAAGGTGCATCCTTCCTAGGTTTTCCGTCGTTAGATCGTGCAAGCAAACATTGCAGCTGGAATCTTGTTTTCATGGTAACCTCGTTTTGATATGAGAATCTGCAGGTGATGTTAAACCAGACACAAAAAGCAAAACTTTGAATTGATCATCTGACATTATGTTAAAACTCTTCACATTCTACTTTCACTCCCTCCATATGTCACAATATCTTCTACTGCTCTGTTAATTTTCAAGCAGTTATAACGAACGTTAAATATAGACGTCCGTTCCCCAAAAAAATTGCTGTGTTTATCCACTGCATCTTGCAAACTATAATCACTTGGGGGCTTTGACCAGATAGATTGCGATAGCATGTGGGTTAGGAACATCCAAGTTTCTGCCTTAACAGTCTTGCCTTTGCTGATCCATCTAACGCCTAACCAACAACAAAAAACATGTCTTCATACATCTGGTAACAAGCTCAAAATGTATCGCTACTGTCTGGAGTATAGCTGAATTCTGAAATTCCAACTCCAATACAACTCTGAGTTATCACGGCACTCCGAAACCAAAGTTTTGTGAGTTGAAATATTTTCGTCAGAATTTCAAAACGTTTCTGTTACTGAGCCAACTAGCGTTGCTGACTGTGTAATATTTGAATGATAACACTTCGATCAATCATCTCCGCCCTCAAAGTGTAATATCTGTTGTTTAGCAGTAGAGAAAATTGACACTGCTTTGAACATTGATTTGCGCATGCGGAAATTACAATTGAATGTCTGGAATATCACTCAAACCGGCCCACATTCAAACACGCTTGCTCGACACCGATAGCATTTTACGTGTCATATGTCTGGCTGAATGTTTGGTGCCAGCTGACACTCGTGAGCTCTCTAACACAGGGAGGAAAGGACAGATATATATGGATCGCTGACAGTTTAAACTAAAGAACTGGAGTCTAACCTAACCATCAAGTAGACCCTACTCCATTCCTCTGGTCGCCAAAGCTGGCGATCGAGTTCTCACACATCGTTGGACGCACCAGTCTCTAGAATTAACTGTCACTGCGATTGCGTGGAGCCACTGGGTGCATGCGTCTACTGAGAAAGCATGGCTGGTTTGTGCCGTACTACCCACAGCCCCCACCTATACATCATATTTCCAGTGTAAAACCAAAGAAATAAGACCAGGGGACATGTGGATGGGAGCCATGATTGTTTCGGATCTGGCCCAAACTCTTTCAAAGTGCACATCATTACTGTGAACTTGAGAGGAAACATGCATACCCGTCTTACACAAGGCGGTGGCTGGGCCATATCCCGTTCTATACAGCATGGAACCGCTCTTTTGACATAAGACTGTCCCGAAGACTGTACTCAGTGTAAACAGTACTCGAGGTGGCGATTTTCCACAAGTACGCTCCGTGTCAGCATTCATCTACCGCGCAACCAGGTCTGAGCGGTGTCAACTGGGAAGGGGCCGTCCAAAATGCGGCAACATGCACTCACACGCAAACGTACAGACCAACTGCAGTGACAACGTAGCACGCGTGCAATATCTGACACTCAGACACTTAATCTACCAATTGTGTCTTAGACATGTTTACGTCGATGAGATACCAAACCACCTAAGAGCTCCCACATGCAGAAGCCTAGTCACACGCATGTCTTTCACTTCCACCCCATATAGGAACATAAATTTGACTTTTTCAGGTAAGTTACGTATTCACTGTTAGTTTGCTACGATACAGAAGGTTTGCGACAATAGTTTACGCCATTTGGCTCCTAATTCTGTTTCCTCTGCATGGACAGCCTGTCTAATACGTAGGTGCTGATGGGCATGAAGTGTCAAATAATACCAATTCCGCTTGTGTTTATACCTCACCCTGTGTTACCTGAGCAACGGCCCTTCATGACTTCGGAGCTTACACCTATCTGTGTAATAGTTTACCCACAGCAACTTTTTGATAACGGGTTGAGTGATTGGTGCTGAGTGATGATCTCATTTTTTCGTTCCACTTTATTGCTTTCCCACGGATACACAAATCAAAACAGTACTTTCTCAGCTACAGGAGTTTGATGGCTAATTTCGGTATTTAGTTGAGGACAGAGATTTCTTAAGTCCAATGCACAGTCGGATACCTACGGCTCGCTTGTAATAATTACCGATGGATCAGGACAACGGCTACTGGCATCCATGATTGAACCAAGGTACCAAATTCGGAACATGAAGAACTCCCATTTGTCGATGCGCAGACTAAATCTAAAACTTCTGATTCTGTTAAACACTTCATTTAGGTGTGCATGATATGACGCAACTGAAGGGCTTAGAATAATTATGTCATCCATGTAAACCATAATGAAGGACAATCCATTTAGCATTGGGTCCATCGTTTGTTGGAAAATTGCAGAAGCATATTTAATTTTAAACGGCAGTCGATTGTATTGATAGAGACGTACACTAAGCGTGAAACACGTCTTGATTCCTTGTCAACTTAGACTTACAAGGCATCAGAAATATCGGATTGTGAAACTAATTTTTCGCCATTTAACCCTTTTGCGCATGACTTTTGGATGGATAATAAAAAAAATATTTTATCAATTTTAACCGATTTGGAATGTACGAACGCACTTAAAAATTACCGTGGAGACAATGGTTACATCATTGGGATACCGCTGCGTGACCTAATCTATCAATTCGCACCTTTAGTCCATTTAAGGCAGAATAGAAACGAAGTTCGCAATTCGTAAATGCATGGACAAACCCATGGTTTACTACCGACTGTCAATTTTGCTAGCGTACGTTAACTTCCATTATCGTATGTAACCTAACCTGGTGTGTGGGGTTCAGTGACGACGTACACCGGTGCCTATCTTTTTCCTTACCAGTTCCGGGTGAACCATCGTTTCCGGATATATTAGTTAACTCACTTGTAGCAATCAACAGACTTTGGAGGCGAACCAGATTACCTTGTCGGAATGCAATCACCAACCCACTGCCGAAAATTGAACTTCACACATGGTCTCATCTTGGGTTATGTCTCCAGTGCTGATTCAACAATATGATCGCTTTGTTCAGCACGTAAGTAACCCAATCAGGAGAGTTATTTTCGCGAGATCAAACAGGTCTACCTGGGTCAGTGAGACTAAACACAAAGTAACCTGCTTCTTGGCTCCCAACCATTAGGCACCATACCTCGCACCCATCCCGGCAACTTCAGGATCACAAACTAGACCGGTTGGTATACTTGAGAACCCAGACAGGAATGATTCCGGTAGGACGATGCAGCAGTGGAAATGGGTGTCACCAAACTTCTGCGTGTCACATTTTCCCCTGTAAAGTGTATGAAAGCATATAATATGCTCATCCAGTCTAACAATGCGTCGAGTGAATCCCATGAAATGTTTCAGAAGTATTTGCTACGAAGTACCATTGGTCGCACTTAAAATTTGAGATAGGCGACGTTTCCGACCTTTGGTGCACACATCGCATCAGCGGTGTTTATGAGCACTGTCTGACATTTGTTGACCTCAACGAAACGTAGAGGGAGGACTAACGCGTGAAATGCGTGTTAACGGAATCGAACTGATGTCAAACTGCGTTCATTAACTACCAGCCAGACGGTAAGGCGGAACCGCGTCGATTTCGGCGGAGGTCACATCTGGTAGCTGACTGGCGAACGTTATGAAGAGGGAAAGATTCAAATTGGTAGGAACATATTTGTATCTTATCCAGTGCATTGGTTCCAGCAGTCAGACGAATCGAAGCAAATCGAACGCCAAACCCTATTCACTAGGCACTGAACCACAGTGCCACTTAGTTCCACACCCAGAAAGAAGTGGCAACACTCATCTGTGGTCTGCTACTCGATCCAGGGATCACTTATTTCCCACATATATGTGTCAGGAGTTTCACCGGGTTTAGTCGCAGCCCCTACTTCTCCAATTCAGGTCAGCAACCAGAACACCGAGAGGAAAAAGCACTTTCATCAGAGATTTACGTAACAAAAATGAAAGCTTGCAGTTACGAGCTGTCATATAAAATTCGACTCAGTTAAGGGTTTTCCTTAACGATGCCGCTCGTGGTGTACTGCAGCAGTTGACTCCAGACGCCTTATGGTGGCTTCGCATTGGATTTTTTCCAGTTAAGCCCCGCCAAAAAGTTAAGCCCCGCCACTCAAAATAGATTATGAAAAGAGAGGATATGGAACTTGAACTTTTACTCTCTATTGAAGAGGGTGAAAGTGAGAAAGTCATTAATAATTTGCATGAACAGGTCCATTTTTCGGTGTCTTTGCCTCCAAACGAACTCACACAGTTAGCTGTCCACTAAAGATCGGTGTGTGCCGCATTGGCGCTTATTCTGCATCTTGTAAATGTGCCAGAGAGATTCGATGGTTTGTGTGTGAGCTCCAGTCGTTGGATCCACAAAGTTTTCGGTATGATTAACCGTTTGATGAGTATAACTCATGCCAATCATCGATTCAATGCCTTGGTATGAGGCCCACATATCGGAAATGATAATTGAGCCGGAAGCGATGCAGGCCTGGATTGTGTCCAGCAGAGTGGCCGCAGTTCGATCTGGCACTGCATACAAGAACACTTCTTTAGTCTCCCGGCAAATCCCTCCGAAAATCCACTGCTGGGGAAGGACTCACCCTGCATGGATTTTACGACGTGATATTAGGGTTTCATCGATCTCGACATGTAGACCTGGGCCGCCGACAATCGTTGGAGTCTGCAAAAGCTGCCAGGCGCAAATTTCACGCAGAAAGTTCTTCCAGTCGACAGCGGTCGAGTGGCCAATAGATAACTCCTCTGAGCAGAATTTGATTGTTGTCAGATTTTTGGACCAGCAATAAATGAATAGGATTATTGTCCTGAAATCCATCCTAGACCGCTGCAGCCAAGTTCCCTTTCGAAGACCGATTTCTTGCCGACATTGTCGGGCATCACTCCTCCACCTGTCCGAAACAGTTGAAAGTGTCATTTGGTGTCCTCGTCTGCATAAACGTTGATGATGAATCACTCCATGGCTTTGCAAAAAACGTATTGCTATTTCCTTGTCATGAACGGCCGCCGAAAGCGTCAGAAAGTTCATGTCAGGTTTTACGTGCGAACGTAGAAACTTTTTGGACAAAAATGACCTTAGAAGCGGATAACGAGTGTTTTTATGGGGCACGTTCACATGCATTACGTACACTGGAGCTGACAAACACTGGCGGGGCTCAACTTTTCACGCGTGCCCTTTTTTGCACTATTGGTGGGGCTTGACTCTTCAGGTGTACCCTTTTTGCCTTAGTGGCTGGGCTTAACTGGAAAAGATCCTTCGCATTTATCACTAGGTCCCGGAAGTCAAATAAGTCAAAGATGTGAGTTTCTGTATTTAAGTGCTGCATCAGAATGAAACCTTAGCGAATCGAGTTACTTTTTCGTCCGTGAACCGCACCAGAAGCTGCGTAAGTCAGTGGACGAAGGTGGGGTGAACATTCGACTTCAGCTAATTGCAAGATCTAACTTGATTATCTTTGTTTGTCACATATACTTTGGTCTGTCTGTGTCTTACTGGTGTCTCCGAAGACTATTTTTGTAGACACTTGTGTTGGTTCATCTGGGTGTCACCCATGGTCTTAGTAATTAGCAGTCAAACCTCTTTACATGCGAATTAGAAGGCGTCGGTATCTGAGACCGTGAGAATCAAGTGAACATATGGCAGCTCGGTATTTCGTGTTTCAACGTACAAAATTTTGGTATATAATTAGAAACGATGGATAATTCATGACTTCAGAGAAACTTTTGACGCAAAAGTTGGCCAGACAAAGCTTTTCCTCCAAAAGTGGAATGTTGCCGAATAAATAAATCGACAGATTGCTTGCAAATATCTGAAATCAAACCATCTTCTTTCTGCTGATTCGGTAAATTGTGCCTACAAGAGAGACGGACAATAAGTTACACAGTTTTGAAGAGAGAAAAGATGTCTTCAGCCAGATGAAACCGTTGCTCTGGTAGAACAACCATACGGATGAACCTTTCCACCATGCTTAGGAAGTGGATTCGACGTGTCTTTTTCCTGTCATAGTTAAGTGAAACTGAGACATGCACTAGCCCCTGTAAAGTGAAATTGGATTTATCTGTGGTAACTGAGAGCACCACAGCGTAGGATTTTATCGAGAAACCGGGAAAGTTGTGCTAAAGCTGAGTGTTTTGCCAGTTCCGTGAATCGTTATGCCACGTCGCGCGCTCCCAAATTCCGCTGCTGACATGCTCACCCGCCTGAGTGGAGAGTTTCCCTGAAGCTGGACCAATGGGAATTCGAGGACATTGAACCAATAAGATCATTAGTTGTAATCACATGTGCCTTCGCAAACAGGTCCCCATCGACCTCAGCTGTGTCTCTCTCACCCCGGAACCAATTGATTCACGGCATTCCGCGTCTGCAGGCGTACTGATGACCACGAGATAAGCAAATGAGAATGCTTGTGTTGCCTCTCACCTAGCCGTTCTACCCCACCTGGTTCAACAGAGACAAATCTCCACAGGCGGTTCGGTGGTGGTGGAAGCAAACGACCCCAAACGACGGCATTTAGCCTCATGGCTTCGACCCCCGCGTGGTGAACATTTTGAAAAAAGATTCGCCTATCAGAGTCTAGCTGATGGCAGATCGGAACGACGATTACTACCTAACGCATACGCGGCAGTATGCATATACACGCAGTTGTGCTCCTGTCCATTTCATACGAGCTTGCATTTGCTGTGCGTGTGTGCGTTCGCACGATTGCTCGTGTGTGTGTGTGTGTGTGCTGCACCCGGATAGTGGTGGCCAAATCATACGACTTGACTCGCATCTGCTGAAATTTCTGCCGCCAGTGTGCTGATGCTGTTGTTTCTGGTGCTGGTGGTGGTGGTGGTGACGGTGCAACTCAGCGGGGTGGAAAGGTAACAGGCGCTTTGAAGCGTATCTCCGCACATCATACAAGGGCCCAAAAACTGACCGTCGATTGTCTGCTGAACAAATCACACCTGGCCAGCACGCAACGCGTCGACAGAACCCAAGTGGTGGCGTTGTGTTCCTCCAATCAGCTGAGCGATTTTACTTGTCCTACTCGCTCCCGTTCCCACGTCCTATTCCTACTCCCCATTACCTCCCTCCGGCAATGTAACACGACATGAGACTACCCAGCCGGTGGTAATTCACACACTCAGTAGCGACTGCAGCAACAGTAGCAGTAGCGACGATCAGCATCTCGACCTGTCCATCATCCCGCTGCGTTTTTCAAACCAAGGTTGATTCAGCTCCGCAACAGTAATGACCTTCTAGCTTCCAGCTGAGCGTTGATCTACACTGCTGGCAGTGAAACCACGGTGACCAAAAAGCGCAGCAAGACCACAGGATACCATTTGGACATTCAGCACTAACCAAGCCACCTGCTGGCCTCAAATCCACAGGCTGCCAATTAGCGAGGATTATTGAATATCTCTGTCCTGAATCAATGCTCTCTCTAACTGCTGACTTGCTATAGTAAATCAGCCACCCACGTACCCACAAAGCTGGCGAGAATGCACACCCATTTATCCACTGTTGCCGCATCGGCGAACACGCTCACACACGCTCACCGCCAGTCGGCTGCAGCTGTTGAACTGAACCTTGTAACCTCAAATCTAGCATCTTACCATGCGTACTACCAAAGCGACGAATGCAGTGCTCCGGCGACCACCCAGTCACTTGCAGCCGACAGCAACAGGATCCTCCGACAGTCCTCACCGACGAGGCACAATCACCTCAGCTATCCTTCATCGGATCATGGTTTGGCAGACTTGAACAATTCCGTCATCCATCTACCCTCTTACCCAGCTGCAGCTGCTGCAGCAGTCGCTGCTGCTGCTGCTGCCGTCAGATCCATTCCTTGTGTCGCATCGTCCTCCGGAACATGCGGCTACTTCGGTACCAGATTTCCAGCTGTCTATACAGGTTCTTTCACTCGTGCACATCAAGATGGCTTCCAACCAACCGGCCCACACGTCTCCCAACGTCGTTCTTCCACTGTAAATCCCGCACAATGGCATCAGCAACCGGGACAACCCATGCATGGCACCAATCTGTTTCCCGGGTCAACAGCTTTCTATCCATCTGGACTGGCGACAAACTACGAATCCGGTCCACACTCCGCTCACACATCTCAGTTGTATCGATATTTGCATGACAGGCGGACTGACGTGTATGGTCAAACATTGGGGTTCGGTGTCGCCAAATCGATGACACCGAATCAACCCAACATGAGCCCAGTAAGTCGGTCGAATTGCTTCCCATCCACCTATCCCCATTGTGGAATCTACATGGATCACTACGCATTCGGGACCAATCGGTCTGGCCGCAGTGGTCCACAAATTGGACTGGGTACAGTGGCTCCGGTCCCGACACATATTGAGGGCCCACATAGTGTCCCCAACGGTGAGCTCATCTATTGCCAGTGGGTTGACCCATTGCCACTAATTCCTGGAGTACCACAAAAGCCATGTACCAAAGTGTTCGACTCCGTACTGGACATTGTCAATCATATCACATTGGAACATGTTGGAGGCCCGGAACAGCTCGATCATACGTGCTATTGGAGAGATTGTGCTCGTGAGGGACGACCGTTCAAAGCCAAATACAAGCTGGTCAATCATATCCGAGTTCATACCGGTGAGAAACCGTTTCCATGCCCTTTTCCTGGATGTGGCAAAGTTTTTGCGAGGAGTGAAAATTTGAAAATTCACAAGCGTACACATACAGGTAAGTGACGTTGTGAATTTCATGCGATCTGTTGCGTTTCGCTGTTAGGTGTGACAATATCAGATGCACTGTTTTCTTTACTTGATATCACTACATCTCAGGAAGCGGTTCAATGATTCCAGCTGACTGAAACACTTTACTGGATACTATACGTTCAGATAACAGGGTAAAAACCGTGCTGCAGTACCTTGATAAATCGACCAAGTTGGCCTAGCTGACATATTATCCAGGTGCCATGGCCCGCAACATGTACACTAGTGATCACTTTTTTGCAGTACCGCGTTTTGCGTAATAGTCATAACAATACGGAGTGTCGTATGCTGTTGCTGAGCGGGTGACTGAGAAGTAGGGCAAGACCTCTTATCTGAGAGCATCAAACGCACAGTATAACAATGCTGTCTGGTCTCTGGTTCTGAACGTTTAAGTCGATGGCCTAAGGGAATTGTATAGCACATGACGAGATTCTGCTTAGATCGGATAGATTTAAATCACAATCAGCATGTTATTTGAGAAAAGCTTTGAATCCACGAAATAGAGATAAGATACCTATGAACTGAATGAGGTAAAATATTTACCGTGTCTAACCCCAATATGATTACTACGTGCAGGTTTACAGCATCTGTGTCTTCTCTGGGACATATCATGCCACAAACTCCTAGCCACATTACTCGAGCTATCAAAATATCTATCCTTACTTGCATGAGACTCAGTAGTAAGTCAATTAAAGGTTTGGTATCTCAAACGTAGTTTCCTGCTGAGCAAAATCTGTCCACTCATTCGGTCTCTCATCTAGGGGGAAACATTCAAGCGGTGTTCGAACGGATCCGTCCATCGGTCAGCTGACCTTAATATGACAGTGCCGCAACATGGCTAACTGTACGTAACCTGACACCGTGCATCTGACTACGTCATGTCTCCTTCTAGTAAATAGCAACATTCCTAACCTGCTTGCTAACCAACGTAGTAGTATTCAAAAGTAATAAGTGTTGATGACATTATCAAGTGATTACTGTTGGGACAAAGACCTATTCACGATGTGGATGTCGAAGTCTGTTCACTAAGTGGCCTTTAGTTCATTTGAAATCCACCACTGACATGACTTGTCCCAAGTGTCCCAAATTTCCACATACAGGAAGACGCAGACATCACTTTGCGGTGAGGTCGAAGAACTTCGTACTTCTTTACCTTGCCATTTACCGATTACTCCAGTTTCATCCAACGAGACGGAACATCTGCGGACAGTACACGTCAAGGTTACCGACCTGGAGGCAAACGAAGGATTTGACCGGGCCAGTTGAGGTGCACGAATGGGGCATCAGAGGAAAAACGATGCGATGTAGTTGACTTGATGATGGTAAGTATGGACAAAAGCGGATGACTAAGACAAAGCGCTGAACAGGGAATGGAGAACCGCGTCCGAATAGAATAGCCTGTGCTGGAATCAGTAAACCACTAGACAGAATTGACAGGAGCTGTGAGTTTCAAGAACACCAACACTCCAGTGGTCCACACTTCCAAGTACTGTAAGGAATTTGCAAATGAGTAGAACTATTTTTTATGTGCTGGAAAATGGCTTCCAGATGAGGTAGTACTGCGTGGGTTGACATCCGTCCATTATGGCGCTTCAATAGTTGCTCGTATTCATAAGTTTATGAGGCATCTTGATTAAAAATTACCTCGGGAAAGTTACGTCGACCGAAATCTACCAAAAGCTATGGGTATACGCAACGGAACCTGTTTCGAAAGGAATCTGCTTCGAGACTGTGGATGGTCGATTCTCGAAGTCTACTTGTTAAGAATCGTTGGCCTTGCACCACAAGCCACGCATAGCCATGACTGCGCGCTTTTGCTTGATGCAAGTTATGCCTTGGTCACTACTGCTTATACTGGTACTAGCCTTAACGGATGGGTCAACACCATGAAACCGGGGACATAAACACTGAAAGAATTCCACAACCTCCCATCAGATTCAGGTAGAAGTAGAACGATAGGAAAATCTCTTGAGTGTTCCTTCTTGAGCGGATCGTTGAGCCAGGAAAGGATAAGGTGCTACGAAGTCTTGATGGATCTAAAACGAAACACCAGAACCACACTCTGGCCAACCAGTTAGTCCACGTTCCCTGCACTAGCAGTTCCCACTGTGCCGGCTACGTGAAGTATGAAGAACGTAGAACGGAAATGGAAGATAAAGAGGAAGTCATTTAAATGAAGGATAACACCAGAGTGAGGAGAATGACAGAATATGAACTCAAAGTTGGAAGATGGATATGGTCAGGAGAAGGGAAAGTTTTCCTGTTGTTACCCAAGAGCGTCTAACTGACGCTCGAAACCCTTAACGGTAGGTTCACTGACTACACTTTCTGAAAGCGAGTTCCAGCGCTCGATAACTCTATGCGATAACCGAGTTAGCGCTCTGATCCGTTCGGAACGTAGCTTGTGTACCTTTACGGGATTAGCGCGAGGACAAGGAAACCTAGCCGGGCTAAATAGCCAGCTCAAGTCCGGTCCAACCTTCCCTGCCAAAATACGGTAACTAAACATTAGGTCTCCTCGAAGCCGTCGGAAGTGCCCTAAATACACACCCAAGCTAAGTAGACGCTCGGGGTACGTCTGTCTCCGTAATCCCTCAACCAACCCAGTACCCACCCCTAAAACCCTCTCGAGCTCCCCTTTGTCCCGAATAAGGCAGCGTGGGCAAGCCTGGACGCAATTTTCCAGATTTGGCCGAATGAAAGCTGAGAACAGCTTCACAAAGATGTCGGCAGTTAAGACCCGGAAAGAACGACGTATTAACCACAACATTCTGAAACCCCTACTTGCGACATTCCAGTTGTCACCAGAATGCAGACGAAGAATGGACGACCCTAGGTCTACCTGGTTGGAAACAATGGGCAGTTCGCTCCCACCTATCACGTACCTCGAAAGGGAGAAAGTTGCTGCTATACGAAGAACGGAACACTTAGCTTGATTAATGGGAAGTAATCACAAAGTAGATAAGCCTCAGAGTCTGTTCAAGGCATGTTGGATGGCCTCAGAAACCCCAAGGACATCTACACTAAACAGATTAAGTTCATCAGCAAACAAAAGTGATGATACCCCAAGCTCCCCAGGGAGACCATAGATGGAGAACAGTATCGATCCAAGGACCGAGTCCTGTGGGACACCGTTAAGGACCGCTTGCCTAAAGGATAAGCTACGACTCACGCGTACACACTGCTCTCTTCCCTGCAAGAATACAGACACACAGTGAAGGAAGCGGCCAGATACACCGTAGGAGCTCAGCTTTTGTGATACCCTCAGGTGGGGTACCTTATCAAATGCTTTCGAGAAGTCGACGAAAAGCACGTCCACTACGTGGCATTGTCTATGGCCTCAGCCCAAGCTTCATGAGCAACCAACAAATTCGTCAAACATGAATACCCCTTCCGGAATCCTTGTTGTGCGTTACTGAATAGATTAAATCCATTCAGGTGACCTTCCAACGATCCTCTCACCAGCTCCTCAATCAGTATGACCACGACGCTAGTTAGACTGAAAGGCCTATAATTGGCCAAATGACCTTTTTCATGTCCCTGGATAACAGTATAAGGGAAGCATGTTGGGCGATTGTCGAGAGTATGGTTCACTTGGTGCATTTTGTGCATCATCGTCACGGTTATATCTCGGCTGTACGGCTGTCGTCGTCAAATGCTTAAGTCAGTCATCCTGGCTCTATGCAAAGTCCGATGATTCCTAGGGCACGAATGTTGACATTGTTAACGCCTTCGTCACCGTCAACTCGATTATTGTGACCTTGAGACCGCGAGTATTCTATAGATGAGAGTGATGCATATTCTTCCTTACTGTACCATCCAATGGACCAACCGCCAACATGGAAAAGTTTGGTAGTAAAGTCTCACACAGTTGTACATCACTGATATTGAAAATGGGCTCTGTCCCTCACAGTCGTGGTTGCTATCCGCGTGCACACCAGCTTACTTCCTCCGCTTGACGCCTGTTATCTGGTGTGCGGACGCTACTGTGAATGGTTATTCTACGAATGCACACTTCCTGTGGTGTGTAACATTCAAGGTGGTCAGCTGCTTCGGAGGCGGACACTACCGTTACTCGCGTCCGTATGGGGAGCAGAAATCGTGAATCTATCGACACTCAGATCACACCTATTCCCCTTGAGTGTAACCCCCTAAAATGCTAAGCTACAGTCGCTTCGACAATTCTCTGGATTCGTTCCGCCACCTCGTCGACCATTTCTAAATGTCTTCAACACCGCACGCCACACTACAGATGGGCACATCGCTGAGAAGTAGTGCGTGCAGCCACATTCATGTGAAGTGCCACGGGAGGACGCACATAGGGAAGGTGCATACCGAAATCAGCTCGACTACCGGAAAACCTCTAACCCATCCGTTTAGACTAGAAGCTGTGTAACGGTTTCGTAGATGGTGAAACCTACTAGCTGAATTACAGCGTGAAATTAGATATCTGAAGACACACAGTACAAACAGAATATTTTGTAGATGGAACGTACGAGCACCCAAGTCTTGAAAAAATAGGGTGTCGACACTGAAGAGCATGGCTACTGAGTTTGTCACCAGAGAGGTTAACATTGGCTCCAACACCGAACATGACGTTAAGGATGTTGTACGGCAGTATGGGTAATAATAATATCAATAGTAAACAGATCTGTCCTATGTACTTAAACGCATTGCCCGTTGTTCAGAATGTATATGAGAAAGTTGGGTGGTAATCATAACGGGGTAAACTTCTTGTAGCCTTTTCATCAACATGTCAAGAAACCGAATCTGTATAGGCTCCAATACCCCCTGGGAAGAGGTGGTTTGCGTTGCCAAACAATTTCCTAGCATTTTCGTGCCCAGATTTGAGCTATTTCGCTCATTTATATGGTCTTTCATGTAGGTGCACTCTCAACACTATAGCCAAGCCCCGAGGAGTATAAGATCGCCTGCTAACAGTGTAGATTGAAGTCACGACCCAAAGAGCTTGTTGGATCTGTGGCGAGGTTCCCACGCTAGTTTGTGAACGCTGGACATACCGCAATTCGCAAGGTTCACTACCGAATCACCATCAGTGCCAACTTGACGCATAACTTGACCTACAGATCACAGTGTGCCTTTTCTAATGTATTCCATATGCGTCCCAGATCGGACCACCGCAACTCATCAACTATTGGAATCATGTAGAGCCTGGCTGCGATTAGACAGCCGAGGCGCGTTCACCGTGGTCACATGTAAATGACGTGGTGGCGTCCACTTCTGCTCGCATTCTATTAACCTATTGACCAATGATGGCCAATCAGACACACCTGCTAAGGAACGACACCCCTGCCGCGCCCAATGTGACCGCGGAGAGGTCCCTTTCCACACAGTGGACTCGTCAACCTAAGGCAAAAGCACAGCCCAAACCTGGGCAGGTGCTATCCGCGACCGTTGACAGTTACG
The DNA here is from genome assembly GCA_944474145.2 of Dicrocoelium dendriticum. Taxonomy (NCBI): domain Eukaryota; kingdom Metazoa; phylum Platyhelminthes; class Trematoda; order Plagiorchiida; family Dicrocoeliidae; genus Dicrocoelium; species Dicrocoelium dendriticum. The sequence goes on from OX104060.1 coordinate 56,764,230, forward strand.
GTTTCGAGGACGGTTTATCTGATCTGACCATCAGTAGGGTGTGTCGATAGATAGAAAAGTAGATAGTTTCCACAGCTCATACGGCCAGTGAGCGAAACTTAGGGCACGTGCGCATCCACGGGCAGCTCCTGTCTCACAGGTGAATACGAGATGATAAATGGGGTTGAATATAAAAAGGAATCAAACCCCCGGTTACTTCGTTGCCGCGATGCTACGTAGACAATAGTTGCTCAGTGGTGTGTGTGTGTTATGAGCACCTGTCACACAATCAAGTGAACCCCAACCCCCAAGGTAGCGTTCAATTAGTGGTTAATAACTTGGAAAATACACAGAAATTGTCATATCTGAAACTGTAGTGGGGAATTTTGACTTGACAACCAAATCATCAAAAGACATGGCCTGCTGCTTACTCGTATGCGTGTCAGTTGGGGCGGCCGCTGTCCAGATAAGCAACAGCCATTGTCGAGTAGCAGTAGCGACTGACTCGAGTCGGATAATGTGAAGTCCTGAAGCGAAATATCTCAGCTTGGTCGTCCATTTATGGTGAATCGCCAACATGCATAAAACTAATTGCTCCTCAGAGGTATTCCAACGAACTAAAACGTGTAAGCGCAAGATCTAGCCGATGAACACTTTTTCGAGAAAGCCCTACCATTTACTCTAAACACTCCATTTGAGGAAAGGTAACCTTAATTAGTAGCAGCAGCGCCTCGCGAAGTACACCGACGGAAGGTGCTTTGGTGACAAATCATTTGTCTACTGCAGCACAGGATTGAGTGGCATCAGGGGAGATCCTTGGATTAAGAAACACAACAAAGACTGATACTTGGGAGAGTACCAAAGCATCATCATGACAGCCAGCTACCGCCGGTCAGGTGAAGAAGGATGGTTTAGTTAAATCTGTAAAAAGTTGTTTGGTCGGCAAAACCCTTGTGCTTGGTCCAACAACAGCTCTGCTGCTACAGTTCCTTCGACGTCCGACAAACATTCCAAACACATCCAAGGTAGAAACGTTAAAAAAATGTTTTTTCTAAGTAGAACAGATGCGTCTAGTTAAAGCTACTGACCTTTTAATTCGATTTTCCTGTCAGGCTTCGTGCAGTTTAATTGAATCGGGGGTTCCAAGTTCCCGAGATCAGTAGTTGTCTGTCAGGGGAACTAGATTACTCGACATGAAATCGCGTTTGTTTTACTAGTCAACATTCTAAATTGGCTGGGAAGCTGCTGCCGCAAAAAATGTGAGAATGTTCATGTCAGTGAATTGAAGCTGACGAATAAGACAGTTAATCCACAGACTGCAACAGGTTATCACAAGTCCTTAAGTGGTGTAGTATCAGTTTGTGGATGAGTTCAGAGCCCGTTTCCTGTGTTACCAAATTAACCGATCCGATAAATGAATCTTTCGAAGTCACCTAACCGATATGCTTGGAAGGAAGAAGTTTTGCTTCGTCTAGCCTCTATCAAAGTGACCAGATCCTCAGCTTTGATGTCTCCGGAACAGACGCAGCGGATGATGGGTTCCACACTATTTTTCCACGTTTTATATCATGTGGCCAGATGGTGTTTGCGGTGGCGCATGTCTCGTGTTTCCAAGCCATTTGTATACCCATCAAATCACGTTGTCTACACGCCGCAATTCACTCTGCTGACGCATCGGAATCTCGTTAGGGAGATATGTTGAGCATGTTGAGTGGTGTGACGTCAAATTCTGTGCAGAACGGCTGGAGTATTTGGGTGCATAAATTCATTTTTCCCTACCCTGGCATTCCGCCGCCTAGTATAGTTATCGATAACATGATGACCCTAACGCAATCAATGTCATTCCAGGATGGCACAGCAAAGATGGAGACGTCGTAGCTTCAAGTGATAACCGCGTCCCCACGCAGCGTGGCACCATATCTCGCTTCACTTTAACTCAAGTGCCAAGCTACAGATGCCGAGTCGAAGAGAGAAAACTCTGAAAGAGGGTGACTCCATACCGATCTCGGGTATCTCACAGAAACAACCTTTTGAAGTTACCAGCCGGTCCGAGTTTATAGTGTATTGAGTCATTTTCTCTAGCTTCTTGTCGTCAAGTATTCCGTTCTCACTTCAAGTATATTTGCACAGGTTCACCTTTTTAACCGAAAGTCAAGAGTGCGAAAGGTAACATGCGACTTACATATTTCAGACTAACCGCTACCGTTATGTCCATCATTCTTTTCAACCTTCAACTTTCCACTGCCAGTCAAGTTGCACAAGGCAATCGATCGCCAGCACATCATCGATTTGGGCAAGGTAGCTTAACGTGTTTCACGGATGGCTCGTTGACAGCTGCCATAACTGTACACGCCAACATGATGGGAACTGGGGACACCGAGGGGTGGGAGGTATGCTTCGTCCTTAAAACATTGCCCTCGGGATCTCACTTGAAGACATTCTAATGAGGAGAAAAGTTGTGGCGGGTATGGGCCAAAAGGACACTCACTGTCACCGAGGCACAGTTGACAGGGAAAAAAGTGCGTGATTGGTTTTCGTCAATCGAACGCTAAAAGCTTAACAACAATACCCAATGTAAACCAACAACCTTGGTAGACTTAAATTATGTGGGGTGTTGTCTCGTTGCGAGTACATAATTCTCCCGTTTTGCATCAAATAGAACGATGTTTCGGGATACAGTCAGCATTAGTTGGTAGTGGCATACCTGAGGAATGGCTTCGGTTCCATAAACCGAAACATACCGCCCACGCCTGCTACTAGGGAATGGTACACTTCGGTCACGTGGTTTGCCAGGCAGACGAGTTGATTCCTTACGATTGGGCTGACTTGCAAACGGCTGGATCAGCTAAACATGGGTGAGCTGATTTTGTAATTAAGGTATTGATAACGCTTGGTCCTCCTGTTTGGACGCAGTTCACTTCCATATTGACATAGTGGTCGGCTTTTTGTTGGTTAAGATGGGCGCGGACAAGATGACTGACTAAACCGTTGTGTCTGTTGTGACTAAACCCTTAGGTCTGATTTAGCTGAGTACCAGGGGCAACTGCCGTCAGTCAGAAATTCAGCTAACCACGTTCCCACACGTGCCGCATTATGTGGTAGTGAATGACTGGTTTGTCTGCGGAGACCGACCTCTATCTTCGTGTATTACATTCTCACCCGGAAATGGTAACGCTAACAAGTGCTCGTTACTAAGTCTATGGACTCCCTCAAGTCGAGAGCATCCTCTGATGTGCTCAATTGTTTCCACTAGAATTTCTGGTTAAACGATCAATTGTGTGTGCATATGCAAGCCTCTATGACGCCATTGGCTGCGACTGCTCCCTGTTATCACTTACTCAGATCGCCTACAAATACCTGACAGTGGCTAATTTCAAAAGCCGAATCCAGCGTGAACAGATTGCTTCACAATATGCCGGGTGCTTCTGTTAGCGTTCAGGTACGATGGCACATAACCACTTGCCTGCCCGCTTGTGTGCCTCAGTGTGCATCGGTAACAGAACATCGGCGGTCGAAATTCACTGCAGGGGGTCTCCACGAATCGATTTGCAGGTGTATCGTCTAGCTTAATTAACTTCTTCCAGTCTGGGCAATGCGTCGAGAGATGAAGGTGTGCGTGCCGCATTTTCTGACACTTGATGTCGAATAGCAAACGAGAGAAAGCACGTCAATCGTTTTGTGCTGTGCTGTTAAACCCATTTAGCGTGCTTGCTGGTATGTGATTCGCCGCAACCATTTACGATGAATGTCCCCAGTCTGTTGTTTCGTATGAACATCTCATCGCTACCAGTCGTAAGTGTACCTCGAGACCGGTTGGCGACGTCTCAACATGCTCAACAGAGTTCACTACCACAACAAAGTACGTGCGTTGGAGACCGTAATGATCAAGAGTGCATTTCTGCGAGAGGTGATTTCACGGTGGGTGCATGGGATCGAGGCGACATAAACATTCTGTTCAACTGACTGCCTTCTTGTGCATGACATATGAATCCCCATCACTCCTTGTGTTTATCGTGTAGTCATTGTTCCCAAGTATCAGTCTGTATAACGTCTGCGAACAAATCGCATTCCAAACGGTTCTATCCTGATTACGTTCCACACAAGATGCAACCATGCACACTGCCTGCTGAACAATCGCTGCTGCCATCAGCAGTGAGTCGCATCAGTAGAGCCGTGGAAGGTTGTAATTGATTTAGAACGAGTGGCAAACAAAAGAGAGGCCGTAGCGCTCATGAACACAAATGAGGTCCGATGGACTTCATCGTTTCTAGTTCATTTCAAACCCAGTCTTCTTTCCAAAGGCAAAATGCAAACAGGGAAGCTGTGTCTAACAGGGAATTGGTAGGGGTGGGTGGGTGGGGATGATACCATCGTGTCACCGACATTCGTGAAGGCCTGCAAACATCTTCGTGCTAGTTAAGATTCTTCTGCTGGCAGTTTCTATGGGATATTCAAACTCTTAAACGCGTAAACTTTGGAGCTAATGTATTCATTTTCTTGATGAATCGCGTTAATGACTTTCCGATGGCTGCATTCACGTGCAACACTCGAGAGGAACTGGGATTGTTGGTCACTTGCACGCAATGACCAGTGTGACCTGTTCCAATACTAACCGGGACAAACTTGAGCCCATGACCAACCAGTGGTAGACCTGTACTGGCAAAGTAAACTCAGATTGAAGTTGTCTGGATGCACAGACAAAACGAAAACTGGTATGGATTGTCATCTGCGTTAAACTTCTAGTGACATACGAATAGGTATCCCACGGAGTTTGGATCAAACCAACGAGACTTGCCAAGTAGATTTACCAGTTCTGGTTCATTTATCTGCTAGATGAGATCATCAATGTGATGGGTTAGTCCACATTGAAAATGAAACTTATTGAGAATCTCACTTACTTTTAACTTGTTCACAGTTTGAAGCTATCTCAGGGTGTTCTGGGACAGTGAACCTCGTCAGTCGTATAGTCTTCGGAGGTCAAATGAATACACCAGTTCCGAGAATAAACAGGTGCTCACGACTTACCGAGCGGGACAATGGTGACAGAGTTGAGAAAACATCAAATACCAACACAAAGGTGCCATGGTAGACTGTCTTTATCCCGGATTTCCTTCCACGTGGCTCCTACCAGAGCAGATAGGACTGGAGCGTGCTGAAAAGAGACGCCGTGACACAAGCCATACGGGGAAATCTTTGCTCACAGGACTCCCTTGGATTAGTCACAATGATTTTGAGTGGGATTTCTAACTGTGTGAGCTGTGTACCAAGATGGGCGCACGGCTGCTTGATTGATCGTGAAAACCCACTCATGTATGGTTGGTATTTATTGTTTCAACTGTTGTATTCCGTGATGAGTCTAATCATTGTTTCCAGTAGTCCTTGAAGAATCTCATAGTCAGGTGATCGATGTTTCAGTTTAGAAACGATGTGATCACAAATATGAATGGCACTTGCATCACCTCTCTTGAATAGACTGAACAAGAGTGAAGACAGCGGTGAAGTAGAGCGGCACCGTCACAACTAAATTCGCGAAGGCGATCACGCCTCCTGCATGTGCGAAGGCCACGTGCGTTCCGTTGATCTAAGGACTAGTGTGAGCAGACTCGATATGATCGTCAGATTGCAGCAGTGTGTTTGAACTGAGTCGCTGGCAGAAAATGCGGAGCATCATTATTGTACTAGTATCTGATACTGACGCGTACCTTCCACGCAACCACAGGTAGTCGAAAGCCAGAGAAGTGTCTGCGAGGCCGCCAGCACTTACGTACTGCTTTTAGCTTGAAGATATTTTCAACAAATTCAGGTAACTAAGCACTTGGAGCCTTCCATCTCTGGAAGTGGCAGCGATGGTACCACTTAGTCACCTCGGAGAACAACGTATTCCGTTTGACATAGACTGTAGTGTAATAATCGATTTTGTTATCCAGGATCACTGAACTTTCCAGGTTGTCAATACGGGTTACCGACACCCGTCCGAGTTTAAGATGTATCAAAAATGGCCTATTCTGTGATATTGAATTCGCCGTAACTATGAGTCTAGACACTGCAGGATTCTCTTCCCGGCGGATCAGGACTGATTGAATTCGAGACTCAGAATTCATGTCGTCTGAAGCATTAATTACTTGGCTGATATGTTTTACCACATATGGTAGAACAGGCGCGGAAGGAAACCATTTAATATGTGAACTGACTTGGGTTGCCTAGTATACCGTATGTTTGAATAGTGTTGGGTAATCTCAGTTGTAACCAAAGTGTAAACTGAGGCAATTCGCATACTGTTCAATCACTGGAACTATAGTTGATGGAAACTATATTGCCGTGACTGTCCGAAGAGATTGCATTCGTCCAAAGTAAACAGTCTGCTCCTTGTTTTGTCACCTCAAGTAAAGACATCAATGGCTGCGAATCGAAAGGATAACGACACGGTTGGACTCAATGCCTTTGCCACCAAGGTGCTTGATTTTACTGACCTCGCATATAGCCGCAAGTTTACTAGTCTAATCGCCACAGTGCTCTCTCTACCTAAAACGTTTAAAGGAAGAGAAGTTTGGTCATGTGAAGGCACGGTGCTGGTACCGAACAGCCGGAAGGGAGAATTTTGTCGGTGTGATTTCACACCAGGCGAAATTTTTTCAAATCGTCACCGCTTACACTGTCGGTAGATAGAATATAGCTGACTTTCTAAAGTCCCGGGCTAGAGTGGTTGATCCGTTATCAGCAAACAAGTACGACACCAGTCGTTTATTAAACCGCTGTGATCTGGCAATACCTAAAACATGCTCTACCAGTTATACTAATTTTGTGTATTCAACGGAATGGCACACAAAATTTGTTTAAATGACCGGAGTAATACTCTTCATCTGAATCCTCCGTTCCGGCAAGTTGATTTAAGATGTTTGACGCTTACTGTTGATTGTTTCACAGTGCTAGAAAGGAGTACGTATAGCTCCCGTTACCAAGTGGTTGCAGTCGGAGGCATCTTCTGCCGCTAATGTGAATGAAATGGGGGAGGGAATTAGTGAACTGCATGACATCCACTTTGTAATGTCCACTTGACTGTTGCTTCTGATAAGCCACGCCAACCGACACGACGCTAGTTATACACTACTTAAGTCAAGATTAAGAGTCTTGAGAACTGTTCGTAGTTAGTGGCGATCAAACTGCGTCAGGTTATGGTGAGTGTGGGGAGGCAATGACAATTGGAAGTATTTCACAACCTACTTTGCAACTGCATTTAATCTGTGTTGTAAACCACAGCGGTAAAGCACGGGGTTATCCGGAAGAGTGAATTCCCGCCAACTGGCTACTTCCGCAACAGTCAGTCCTATACATAATTGCGTAATTTAAATGAATCTGAGTTCACATTTATCCAGTGGTCCGTGAACAGCATCTCTTCCCGACCTTTGCTGACTCAAACTGATGCAAACGGTATTCACATAGCATTCTGGACCATTACTGTACAGTGACTGCTGACTGATAACGGCACCGGAAATCGACTATCACCGTCGCGGATATTGGTGTTGTCCGTAGTCAGGCATGTGCATTGAAAAATGTCCAACATATTGTTTGTCGCACTTGGGTAGCTGACATACACGTGCCTTCGGACGAGATTAACTTATCTGTTCTCTCATTGTTTTATTGAACTAAACAGGATCCCACAAACTGTATAATATAGTGACTAACCACGTGTTCAACGATGGACCGTTTTCAGCAGATGCATATTTTGTGTGAAGTTGCTCATTCGGCACAATAGCGTCCGACGTGTACCATGAGGAAGGCACCGACGATTGGCTGGGACCGACACTGCGGCGCAGGGAACTGTTCCGATAGTGAAGTGAAAGAGCTGCGTTCTCATTCGGTCGACTACTATGGTGTTTTGCTTGGTGTCCGACGTATCAAGTGTGGACGTCACCTGACCGGTATCCGCTCGATATTCGATTATTATTGTGCATTTCTTCACCCCTAGCATCTGGTAATAGTTACTGCTGGTGGGTTAATCGATTATCGTGGGTCGCAGCTCATCCTTTAAGGGAGCGGTCCTTAGCGGTGTCCCACAGGGCTCGGTCCTTGGACTGATGCTGTTCTCCATCTATGTAAACGATCTCCCTGGAGAGCTTGGGGTATCATCCCTATTGTTTGTTGATGATCTTAAGCTATGGAATGTTGTAAATGTTCCTGCGGGTTCTGAGGCCATACAGCATGCACTGGACAGACTCTGGGACTGGTCTACTTTGTGGCTACTGCCCATAAATCAGGCTAAGTGTTCCATCCTTCGTATAGGAGCAACTTTCCCGCCTTCGAGCTACGTACTCGGTGGGGTCGAACTCCCCCTTGTCTCCAACCAGGTAGACCTAGGTGTCGTTCATTCCTCGGCTTTGCATTCTGGTGACAACTGGAATGTCGCAAGTAGAGGTTTCAGAATGTTGTGGTTAATACGCCGTTCTTTCGGAGTTTTAACTGCCGACATATTTGTGAAGCTGTTCTCAGCTTTCGTCTGGCCCCATCTGGAATACTGCGTCCAGGCTTCCCGCCCTGCCTTGTTCGGGACAAAATGGAGCTTGAGAGGGTTTTGCGAGTAGGTACCAAATTGGTCGAGGGGTTACGGGGGCAATCGTACCCCGAGCGTCTACTTAGCTTGGGTATGTATTCAATGCACTACCGATGGCTTCGAGGAGACCTAATGTTTAGTTACCGCATTTTAACAGGGAAGGTTGGACCGGACTTGAGCTGGCTATTTAGCCCGGCTAGGTTTCCTTGTCTTCGCGGTCATCCCATGAAGCTACACAAGCCGCGTTCTGACCGGATCAGGGCGGAAACTCGGTTATCGCGTAGAGTTGTCGAGCGCTGGAACTCGCTTTCAGAAAGTGTAGTCAGTGAACCTACCGTCAAGGGTTTCGAGCGTCAGTTAGACGCTCTTGGGTGGCAACAGGAAACTCCCTTCTCCTGACCATATCCATCTTCAGACTTTTAGTTCTTATTCTGTCATTCTCTTCACTCTTTGGTGTTATCCTTCGTTTTCATGACTTTCATTCCCCTTTATCTTCCATTTACTTTCTACTTCTTTCTTACTTCACGTAACCTACGCAGCGCGGACTGCTAGTGCAGGGAACGTGGGCAGTAACTGGTTGACCAGGGTGTGTTTCGGGTGTTTCGTTTTAGATCTATCAAGAACTAGCACCTTATCATTTCCTGGCTCAACGAGTTGCTCAAGAAGGAACACTCAAGGGATTTTCCTATCGTTCCAGTCCATCTGAATCTGAATCTGAATCATTACTGACAAGTGAGCAAAGTGTACCGACGGAAAATTCACTCTTCCTGAGTGCATAAAAACGCATTCTTAACTTGACTTGACCGGACAGACGTATTCGTCTCATCACTATTTGCCAATCGACTATTTAGATGGGATTACGACGAATCAGAGCAAGCGTAGGATATGAAGTTCACATGTTAAGAACCCACAGTTATACACAAAACGCATTTACCGATGTATTCATGGTTGGTCAAGCAGAAGTTACGGAACGATTGCTGATCCCACTCGCCATGGGCAGATTTTACTATATTCAAGTAGCTGACTCACCTAGTGATAGAGATGGGGGGAGGGGACCGCTTTGGCCATTCATCGAAATAGCCACTCCTATGTTTTGGGGTTTCAACCCAGTGTGGATACCAAGGAAACGTATCAAGTCCAGTTAGTCCGCGGTAGTCATGGGCTGCTGGATCTTTTCAGTGGAGCTCTCATCCGTCACAAACGGCAGCCGTGTTAGCCACTTAGCAATTTGAACACGAGTAGCCTTGAACCTGTGCTTGTAAGAGTATTACAGAAACTCTCAGCAACCCAATACAGAATTGTGGCAAACAAGACAGTCGTATTTGTCGTTCACTTATCCAGGATAGAAAGAGGATTCAAGAGTGCTTGTTGAGCTTTCTTCCTTCAATCAGGACGCTTGACGTCTTCCGGAAGAACTCCACCTGCATCATCTGAGGCTCGGCTTAGGCGCTCATGGAACTCAGGTACTATGGCCCGACGACTAGCCTGAGAATACTGAATACTGAGAATAGAGAGTGAGAAGATAAAAATCTATGTTGCTCTATCGTAGGTGGATCCGGCATATGCGCGGAATGATCTCGCTGATTCCTGCGCGGTGGCAGTATATTGCAGCTGCACTACATCTTATCCAGGTGCGATACCCTCCCTATACTTGTAGTCCACAAATTGGGCGTCAAGGAATCTCTCAACTTTCGACACTGATTTCGCCTCGACTAGCGTCTGCGGCAGTTTGTTCCAATATTTCACCACTAGACGCTGGAAGCATAGAAGGTGAGAAATGCCCTTTAAATCCGGTACCACCAGTTTGTACCGGTGTCCGTGTGTGCTGCTTGGTGCGTGAAAGTGCATCAGCGGCTTCAACATAGGGAAGTGGCCCAGGTGCAATTTCCGGTGCGTCATGATGAGATCAACTCCAGGCAAACGATATGACAGGGTATAAAGCCCTAGTCTCCTACATCGGCCCACGTACGACATACACCGTAAGTTGGGGGTAAGCCGGGTACCTACATGCTGGACCCGTACCAGTTTCAGCACCTCACCTATTGTGATCGGACAATAGGTGGGTAAGCCGTACTCAAGCACCGGTCTTATTACGAAAGAACAGACGGGTGGCTATTTCTTCAGACCACGTGCAGAAGCTGCGTCTAAGTGCCCAAAGCAGGCGTAGTGCGTTTGCGCACAGTCTGTTTGTGTTCTCGACAGACTTCAGATCACATTGTGAGAGTATGCCTAGATCACTTATGGAACTAGTGGGATGCAGTGGGTGGCAGGCCAGAGTGTACGCCCGCTCATTATCACCCCTCCCCGCACTCATAAACGAGAAGTTGGCCGGGTTGATTGTTAGGTCAACTTCTGCAGATCACCGGGATAGGCGGTCGAGGTCCTGCTGAAGGATGTCACAGTCGCCGAATCTTCAGGTCGTCTGCGTATAATGCGCAGAGCTACCGGAGAAACTGAGGTACTTCATTGATGTGGATCAGGAACAAAATGGGTCCCAGTATTGTGCCTTGGGGTACGCCGTTAGGTGGTCATCCACGTGAACCCGCCATCTTCTCCGAATAAGGAAGCCACTGATCCACTGGTGCAGTGTGACACCAACACCACATCCTCAGCTTGTTGAACAGGACCTCATGGTTCACTTTGTCAAAAGCTTTACTGAAATCAATGTGGATAACATCCACTGACCTCCCCCGGTTCAACGTATGCAACCATTCTTGCCGCCTCTACAGCAGGTTGGTGATGCACGAGCGGCCCTTCATGAAGCCGTTCTGTGCCGGCGTTAGGAGATCTTTCGACTCCAGCAGCTGAAGAAGACCCTTTTTCACAATCTTCTCGAGCACCTTCGCCAAAATCGTGAGACAAATCGGCAGGTAATTGTCCACATTGCGTGGGTTACCGCCTTTTGGACTCGGCTTCACTACCGAGCATTTCCCGTCGCTCGGCAATGCACCCTCGGACAGCGATATGTTGAACAGATTCGTCACGGAGGGAGAGATGATGGCCGATAAGGACTTGAAAATTAGCGGGTGAAGTCCATCGGGTCCGGTAAGTTTCGTGCCGTCAAGAAGGGAGTGTAGACTGCGGACATCTTCCACACCGCAAATCAGGCCCTCGAGTTCAGTAGGGGCTGCACACGTTGAGCTCGGCACAGGCGCATATCCACTTGTAAATACGGAAGCGAACTGCTCCGCCAATGCGGACGCACGTTCAGTGCTGGAGGTCCGAGGCTGTCCGTCAGTGCCCTCTAGCACAGCTACTTCACTTGCGGGCGTCAGGCGCCGCTTCACGTGAGCAAAAATCTTCTTGGGGGCCGTCTTCGCTGAGGTTGCAAGCTCCTCTTCGAACTGCCGACGCTTTCGTGCTTTTGCGCTGTTGCATAGATTCCGGTACCATATGTACACCTCATAATCGTCGGTAGAGCCAGATACGAGGAATTTATTCCACCATACGCTTCGCCGTCGAGCCAATTGACTATACTCTCTGTCGAACTAATGTGGATTCACTGGTCCAGCTTTCCGATACTCAAGGGGTAAGAAAAGAGCGCACAACGATTGCACACCCTCTTTTATAGCAGACCACCAGGCTTTAACAGATGAATCCTGCGGTAGCGACCAGTCTACTTCACTGGCGGCTCGATTGAGATCATCGAAGTCGGTCTTCCAATAATTGTAGGACGACAGACTAGACCATGCGGAATCAATGTTCGAGTAGCCCAGGTGGTACTGGTGGTCAAACGGTCAGGTACATCGTATGTCCTCCCATGCTCCAGCACTTCATTTGAGTCAAACTAGTTTGGGGCCTACTGGGCTGAACTCACGTGGGTTAGATCAATTGCGATGTGTTTGGCAGCATGTGCCCCAAGACGGATTGCCGCAATTAACACTGATCTTTCGTGGATGATTTTAAACAACAATTATGTAGTGTAAACGGAAACGCTTTCAAGTAACGAAACCGAGTGGTATTGCCTTCATGCGTGCACATAATATACTATTCACATACTGTTTAGAGATGGAAACTTGGATAGAAGAGGTAAAAGTGACCTCACAAAAATGGTCGAGGTGCAGTTTTTCTTCGAGGCGGATAGCACCCTGTGTTTATCCCTCAAATTCTGTTCCAGAGCTCAAAGTGAGTAGCTTCCACTCGAAAATAATTCTCTGTTCTGATGGTGATTACGTGTTGCAGTCTATTCTTACAACGCGTTTCCAAATGACCCTACAACTTGGTCATTAGCCGTCGTTACAAGCCTTGCCTACTGCTATTCCGTGGCTTAGGGGTAATAAATCCGGATGACATCTCGGAGGTTTTGGACAAGGGTCGCAGTTCTGGTTTGGCCACCTGATCATCACAATCAGATATGAAACCACTCGTGGGGTGGTGCAGTGTTGCGGGAGAGCATGTATCGATCTCACTGCGTATGGTACCTGACCCTGCTTGCACTCAATTAACGTCGGCTTACATTGCATTGGCCCACGTCATTAGTGCGCACGCTTGTTTTAGCACACAGTATGATATAAGGAGAGCAGGACACAGAAGGTTCAGCGTACAGGGAGATCAAACTGTTCACCAATTGCTTAGTTCACCACATGGAACGCGGCGCACAACTGTCGCATTCATGGCGCCTTTGGTCTGTTGGAAAGCTTCACCACAAAGTAATCTCGGGTTGTACCAAGAACGACTTTCATAAATGACCAGTATATGCGTCGGTCCAATTCCAACAAGCGAAACATCTGCTCCAGAGGCTAATAGACCAGCCGCATGCAAGAAACACAGGCGCTTGCCTCGAAGCTGCATTCGTCGCACTTTTGCTTACACAATCGAAGCCAGGCGGCTTCACGTTACACGAAAATGGATTGTAAAACATGTGTGTCTTGGGTCGTTTCGATTGCTCTCAGCAGGGGGCTGTGGACCGCATCCGAAATAAGAGGACGCCCCGCCTCTGGTCGCTTCACATTGTGATTTTCAAACTTAGCAACCGTTCGCTTCTGCAATCACGGCCTACTGAAGTTGAGGTCGGGTGTCCTTGAAGCGATGCACTCCGTGTGTGTGTGTGTGTGTGTGTGTGTGTGTATATGTGTGCATCTGTATGTGTGATAGAGAAAGAGTTAACAAAATCAAAGCGGACAGAGCGCTTCGCCCAGAGGCCTTCATGTTTCATAAAGTGAGCTAATAATTCGCACCTACTCAGATAGCCAGCATTGTCTTCCCACACACAAACACCATACTCCACTCGTCCCACGAACCGTATGGTGACGAAGGGAGCAAGGAGTAGAGCAGCTTGCAAGACGCCAAAGCCACGGATGTTGGACTGGGCGTGGTTACCTGGGTTCGTGGAATGTTTGGGTTTACCGTGCGTTTGATTAAAATTGGAAATCGCAAAGACGAGCATTAGACAATGCTCTATCAGGGACAACAATGACGAGCACAGCTTCCTTCGTATGCGCAATGACAAAAGTGTGACCAGTGTTTTCACTAGTTTAGCTGACCCAACGCGATCACCGTTGGTTTTGGTACAATGACAGGGGTCAGCTGCACCATCCAACCCGACCATTCAACACAAAGCTCACCAACTGCATCTTGTGTAGTCAGGGATACACTAGTGTTATCCCACGCAAGTGGTTGTTTGGAGCCACCGGTAATCCATGTCCGGTTTAGTCTTCTTTCAGGTTAGAAGTATCAAACAAGTGGAGCAAGAAGTTCATCCACAAAGTGAGTAGGGAACAGGAGCCAATGAGACAAGTACAACTAGCGTATGACTATACTTACACCTCGACTGAGAGAGGCACCTAATTATATTTCTTTGAGTGTACTCAGATATGAACATGATCGCTGCAGAGATAAAACCAATGCATCCAGGGAATTGTGGAGACCAGTCTAACTTGTACAGTTTGCGGACTGTTGAATATAATAGCTCCGTATAATAATTGCTAAAAATCCACACAAGGTAATGCTGTTCTCCGTGGAGAAATAATCCAGTTCGACTCTATGCTATCTTTGATTGGGACAAGTGTGCAGTGTATCTGAAGCGCTTCTTCCTCAACCAGGAGTTGTAGGCCGCTGAACGGACGCGGTACCTAATGCACGGTTGATTTCGTTGTCGAACAGTAATGCGCGTTAACTGTAGGTCCATCTACTTCCAGGAACGTAGAGGGCTAGCGGTTTCAACCTCATTATCTGAGGGTTCATCTATGTCTACTATTAAAGGTGCCAGTGGTGCAAGGCTTATAATTGCGCAACTCGCAAACATCGTCCAGTCTAAGCCGACCAATGAAGATCGTTTGCCACATTATACTACAATTGTCAGCAATGAGTACGAACAGAGACCATTCCAAAGACATTTTCCTCTAGTTGCTCTGACAGAGGCGCGAACTCGCTGCACCTGAGACCCGAAAATGAAGTGTATCAAACAAGAATGTCAATCCTTTGTTCCATCTCTCATAAATGAGACCGTGGAATGTATGATCGCCCACGGGATGACTTCTTCATCTAGCAAAATTGTGCAAAACAAACAGTCACGTTTGCCGCCACTTCCTGAAACTTGACTGCAACACCAAACTTGATGACCACAATTTAAAGCTGGTCACGCAATCAACTTATTTGGAAGGTCAACGGAATTCATTTCCTTCCGAATTTATTGGTCGTTAAACGCTATCACGATTTATGATATATCAGCTTCGATGTTGCCTCTCTCTTACAGTCGGATAGACGATGCATCACAACATTTACATCACATGACATGAGCTTAGCTCATGGGATGACAACAAACCGTAGGCAGGCACTATGCTCAATAGCCCCCATGAGGTCGCATTTACCTTTGTGCTAACGGCAGTATCACAGGAAGTCATGCGACAACTGTTTTTATCCGCATTGTGGCATTGTTCCATCTTCTATTCATGGTATTGGAGGATCTTGAACACAGCAATGCCACTAAAGTGGGAAAGTCGGTTATCACCGAGACAGACCGGCTGGTATATTTCTATAAGGCCTGCATGGATTGGGCCTCACTGTTGATCTTCCCCAACAAATTCACGACACGTAGCAGATTCAACTTATAAACTATGCCCATTCAAAAGTCGAAAGAATGATTGCGAAGAAATTTCTTTTCAGTGAATCTGCTTACTGTTTACAACGAAGTAGTAGGGAGTGTTGAATGGTACAGGCTGAACGTCATCCCATCTAGACTCCGTCAGACAGCCATCACAAGCCCGGAAAAGCACTGTACAGTGGTTTCATCATTTCGGGAACCGTTAACAGTACGCAGTATGTGATCCTTGTCAGTAAACAGCGAGTAGCGCTGTCACATCACGTAACTTAGTCACTACGGTCGTAGCCGTCCCCGTAGCTCAGTGGTCTTGATCACAGACTGGCAACAGTCGAGTTGTACGTTCGAACCCAACAATGGTCAGATGAAATGCGTAATGCTGACGACCCACGAAAGGATAAAACGGTATTACAGTGCTTTTCCGAGCATGTGATATCTGTCTGGTTGAGATTAGTTGTGACGAATTTCTGCCTGTATCATTCAACTCCTCCAATTACTCCTTCGTATGACAATCATCGGAACGGGATTTGTTTTTAGCAATGCAGTGATTTGATGTGTGTGTGCTTCGACCGGAGTGACGGTGGCAATCAGTGTCAGTTAAAACCCTCTGTCATACACTAAGATACCTGAACTCAGCTGTCAACGCTATGGCCACGATAAGGTTAAACTGCACTAGTACACTCCGCTTACACGGTTCCGGTTGTGGCCATTTGATTGCGTTTGCTTCTGCCGTGGTCAATAGGCGCCCTTTTGCTCTGCTTCTTAATGCGACATACACTACTTTGAGAGCACCCTTTGTTTGTACTTGAGGTCAACTGCCTATTTGGTGTTCCACGATGAACTTGTGGACATTGCTAATCGTACCACATTGTAATGAGGCGGTGCGCGGTCCTGCTATCCTCTTCGACTCACTTTCGACTGGGACTGGCGCACTGCTTTTGCAGTCGTGTTATCCTATTTATCGATCAGAAGGTGCAACATGGAGATGTGTCGTTAAAGTTACGCTTCATACACAGTTTCGAAGACGGCCTACTCCCAGTTTAGTTCTCCTGCCCTCCGCTGCCAGCCCACAAGCAACTCCTACTGATTCTCGGTGCATCGTATCTTACATTCGATGATTTAGTCTGTCTTAACTACGGTAATTGTATGGTGTCACGGTTACTTAATCGTCAGGACTCCGGTTGATATTTATTAAGTCAGCAATCCACTTGACAACCACGCCGCGTGCCTGGGGAATGCGAACGAGGATAATGGTGGCCATGACGTGGATGCAGCGCAGACGCAAAGGTACACTGGGATTGTACACATTCGGCCATGAAATCGTTCAAGGCTTACTTGACGCTGTCTGCTGATGAGGATCCGCTTTCGTTACGTTTGATATTGGTCTGGAATACGCCACGGCGCAGCTGGTGTCGTATAGGCGGAATACAACAGGGTAGACTGTGGCGGCAGTGTAATTTTCCGAACAGGCGTACGAGTATAACATCCGCTTCAGTAACCGCATGCTGAAAGTTTCTCTAATCTTCATATCTTAGAGTCCATTAAGATGCCGGAGGAGGCGCAGTCAGCTGCGTTAGTTACCCGCCCCTACAAGACTTTGCTTTATTATCCACGGTATATCTCTTTCTAGTAGCTCCGATCATCTCTTGGCTCACCTCCACCTTAACTGGCATCCAATCAATCATTCTGAGTGGCAAGGAAGCATCTTCGGCCAGCTTAGTGTTATTGAATGGAGGATTTCGTCGACTTATGTCGCACCGATAAGTGTGAAAGAGCTCCTTTCACGCCTGAGCACGTGACAAAATGCCGATCCCCATGGGACGAGGGATCAGCAACGTTCACCACTCAACTGAGTTCGTGCTCACACGCACGCACTCACCCAATCACTCACACATACATACACACCACATTAAGAGCTTGCTCTGCTCGCTTATCTAAGTGAACTAAATCGAGGATTATAAACAGACCGTCCACCTAATGGACCAGCAGTGCTAAGGGAATTAGCTTACATCATAAACGCCCCAGAGCACCACCAAGGATTTGCAACCAGGTCACCGATCAAGCAGATTTGACCAGGCCCAGTCTCACCGGTGGCTGGATGAGTTCGGCGCTAGCTGGGTTGTAGCAAAATGACCACCTCTGTTCACCGGGTGCCTGAAGCAAACGAAGCGGGAGAATACTGTAGGACTGTTCACCTTTTTATGGACTCATCAAACGTCGCATTCTTCTTGTTTGTGGAGAAGTCGGCGTCAAGTCACTACTCCTGAGTGGAAAGCGAATCCCCCGGAATCTCGTCTATTGCAACATGTCTGGTTGCAACTTTTACCTTGGATTCCATGACCCATCCTCGTCACATATGAACTGGGGGGTCTTAGTGCAAGAGAGGAGTTCAGGTGAATGAGTGGATCTGCATATCTGCTTCCTGCAAGTGCGTTTGGCAGGTGGGTCAAATGGAACAGCATCCGGTATGTTGCAAGAAGAGAAACCAGTAAGCCGCGAGCTATGTTACTCATCCAGCGATCTTAATTATAGATATCGGACTTCTATGAACAAAAATTGACTGCAATTATCTCTGTATCTGGGTGCTGTATATAAGTTGAGAACTTGGGAAACACTGTCCTCGGTATGAAGGACAAAACGGCGCTTCATCTTTCCGTAAGAAGCAGTGCAGCCAGGCGCCAAGCTATGGTTGACACAAAAGATGTTTGCGCCCACAGAAGTGTCACAAGGCTTAGAACTTTCTGGTACAATCCGTGCGTTGAACTGGGGAAGATCTTCTGTCAATTGATGGTTAGTCACAGAATGGATGCTGTTCACCAGATGGTTTGTGTTCTTCCCTGATGCATCCTGGTGAAGTTACTGTTACCTACATCAGACTTCTTTACCGCAGTTGGGCTACACCGATTTACACTTGCACTAGATCTTCTTAACCTGAATAAAAAGCAACTTCTAACCGCTGTGTTAAGCACTGCTCGCGGAGCTCAATGGCCTAGTGATCATGGCGATAGACGCCAAGCACTGGGCGCCGAGTTCCACTCCCAGCTCGTCTATCCCTACTTGATGAGTCTAAAGCAAGACGACACCGTCGGTCGTGGAATGCAGGGATGGGAGAGAGCCACACCGAAACCCTCCACTTCGGTGACGGTCCCAGTAACCGTATTGGCAGAGGCTGACTTTAAAGTCAACCGACGCCACGAGTGAGATTGAGTGTCGCCATTCAAGGCACACGGTGCGTGGTCCAAAACCCGAAACGCAAAAGTATTCCACTTTATTTGATTTGCTCAGCTCTGTTATTCTGCTACATATTCTGTGTCAATTTTGAGCATTCATTTTTCTTCAAATACTGTGTTGGTTGTTTGATATCCCCGATGTGGCTACACTTGATGTGAATATTGACAAGGTGTCTACCTGTATGATACCCTCCACCTCGATTACTGGCTCTAAGAGACTGAATCGCTTCTGGGAGAGCGAAGGAACTGTACGCTCCTCGTGGCTGTACGAGGCTCAAATAGTAGCCCCATCCAGTGTGGAGCGGATTACGGCCAAGCCACCGTCTTGTGTACCTTTGGTACGCAGGATTCCCCAATTAGACAGGGATGCTGTTGTTATGGATGTTGTAGGAGTGTGGACGGGTTCCGTTGATGAAACATGTCTCCCATTCACATGCCTCACGGTATTATTCCTTCGGGTTTAAACCGGATATGGATTATGTGGATGGTGCAGCGCAAGACACTCATTGCCTCTCTGTAGGCTCAGGCGTCCTGTCGCTGTCCTATGGAGGCTGCCGTAACAGGCAAATCCGGAAGCGAATGCCATAAACCATGCGCTCTTATCGGACTACTGACTTCGTAATCATATCAGTGGTTGCCAGCCAGATGATTACTCTGCAATTCAATAGCCTCAGTGCAACTTCGTATACAACATACGTATAAAACATATCTAAGTAGTAGGGGGATTTATTTAGAGTTTGTGCAGGTTCGTCGCAGCCAGACTCAGACAGAGCCACCACAAAACCAGAAAAGCACTAGATGGTCATTTTGTCCTGGTGGGTCTCGTCAGTAGGGCGCACCCGCCGGGTTCTAAGCAGTTTACATGCCACCTCGATTGTTCCACCATGCCATTTTATCAGCATTACCCAGTTCATAACTACTTAGAGATACAAATTTACCTTTACCCTTTGTGTTTTCTGTGTGTTCTCCAGGTGAAAAGCCGTTCATGTGTGAGTTCGAAGGATGCGACCGACGCTTCGCCAACAGCTCGGATAGGAAGAAACACATGCATGTCCACATGAATGACAAACCGTACTTGTGCCGCTTTAAAGGGTGCGACAAGAGCTACACGCATCCCAGTTCGTTGCGAAAACATCTGCGAGTGCATTATCTGTCTCCGAGCAATTCCCAGACGGAGCTGGACCCGAGGTCAGTTGGAAGTGAACACTTAGACACTACTGAGAGCTCAGAACATAACACTGTTCAGACGAACGATCGAATTTGTGATTATCTTGGAGAGTATGATGAACCCAAGAGACCAGCTGTCAAAAGTGAATTACCCGCGTGTATTGACAAATCGATGTACCCAGCGCTGAGCAGGTTAGAGTCGGCTGACGCCAGTTTGAGAGAGTGCAGACGAGTTGGCGACGCGGCTGTTCATTCATCTGTCCGGGCGCTGGAGTCTGAATGTAGAAAGTCCAGGAAGAGACGTTTGACCACACGTACCGACGTGTACATTGGTGGAAAAGATGAATCCCCAGGTCGAGACTCGACCAAGAAAGGGGATCGTTACACTCATTCTCCCTCCGAAGTATCTCTTCGAATGAGCGGTAATGATTTTGCATCCGCTCCCTCCGATGAGACTCTGAACAGACAACCGACAGATGCATACAGAACTAACGCGCTCCAGTTCCGCTTGCCTTACGGATCTACGCACTCACAACTCCAATCAGCTTTCACACCCCGGTTGCATCCTGCCAAGGCGCTGTCTCCGTCACATAAGGCTCAACTTTCGCATTCCTCAAGCTCTCGAGCCATCTCGGATAACAATGAGGAACATTGTCCGCCCAATATGCCGAGAGACTTTCCAGCCCCACCTTATAGTCACTGTTCCTACTTCCATCCAGCGTACTATTCACTCTTTCAGCCATCCACTGACGCCAGAAAACCAACTGATGTGGTTCCAGACTCATTGTATATGTCGTCACTTCGAAGTGACAGATGTTCACCTAACTTGTATTCAGAACCGGCACGGAAAACGTTTTTACACACATCGGCTGGTGATCCGTTGCGGCTGCCAGAGCTGACATCATCAACGAGTAGTTTCATTCCGGTAGTTAACGACCAGATGAATAGTCATCATTCGTCATCAACCGATTCTGATTTGGATGGGAGCGGTTTATGTAAAACAAATTCCTCCTTGAACTCCAGTTTCACTGCGCATTCGGCCAAGGCCACTTTCAACAGTGCCTTTGACAATCCGGTGACACGATATCTATCCCCTTCCGACAGTGAGCCACACCCCACCCACAGGTTGACCATAAAATCTGACACCATTTCCGGCGAACGAGCCAGTCCCTTGTCCACAAGAACAGCTTTGACGTCTCCACCACCGTCCCATCCGTCTGGCACCTGGGCTCAGCAAACAACCTCTGGCAGCTACTTCGAGTGGCGACCTCATAACAACGTGTTTAACGAATCGTCAAAGTTGACAACCATACCTGATGAAGTTGGCAAAGGGGCGTACACAAGCCAGTTCACATTCGATGTGCACCCTCGGACAGATGGTCACCTGATGCGAACACAAATCACATCAGCTGAGGCGCCTAGTGCCTTCTCGATTGCCTGTAATTATACACAGCCATTTCCCCATAATTCCGGGTACCTCAAAACACACTCGGAATGTTCCAAACTCTCTGTGAATCCAACCGACCTCACTAATCTTTCCGCTATCCATTCAGTGAAGACCGAATGTGGCTCGTTGCAAGTGACCTGAATGAACGCCATAGTCAGCCATCTGGTTTGTTACTTTCCACCTAACTCACCTCAGCCCAGTGTATAAAAGAAAAACAGTGTTCGCAAGCTGCACTGAAGTTTGTGGCAGCCGGTGAAAGATCTCATTACCATCATTGGCAACAGCCGCTGCACCAATGAGAGGCTTATCTCTCCTGTGTTAATTCATGTGACCTCAGATTTCAGATGTATCTGGTTCCTATACACATCGTTTGTTAATGAGATGACAATCATTCTTCACTAGAGCATATCTTTGTCATGGGGTAGATGAACACAAGTTGTGTTGAGTAATTTGTGTGTCTTGGTTTCCGATAATAGTATTGTCCGTCACAGTGACATCCTCCTTAAGGTAAAACGGTTACTGACCTTGACTGGGTTAGGCTACGTAACCTGGACACAACTACAACTATATCCTTGGTTGAGAACGGCAAATCGGGTGATAATAAGCAGCGGGAGTCTGTTTCCTTTTGATTCCATAAAATAAATAGCATGTTACATGAGTTAGGCAATGGTGACTGAGCAGGATGTCATTTATTTCGGCTGAGCCCTTGTGATAATACACACAGCGGGTAGTGGTTCACAATGTGCCTATAATAAAGCTCAGATATTGTAAAACTGCCTAAATGACATATGTTTCGGTCACATTGGCAAGTTAATTACATAACTGTCATATTCGGTCGGCAGTTACATTTTCCGGAGTGCCACACCAAGTAGACTGTCTCCAGCGGACGGCCTCCATAAGAACGAACTGGTAATGTTTCCACTTCGGAAGAAACTCTGAGGCACGAGACGATTGTGGCCTACTTCAATACAACTTAGCAACGTAGGGCACGTACACAGCGCAGTAGTTACGAGACCTAAGATACAAAATGTTCCAGCATTTACGTCGCTGGCAGGTAGCTCAATGAGACAGCTGTTCGCACACACGCTCACATCCGGAAAGTGTTGGGTAGTAGTTTCATCTCATTGAGACTCGTCAGTAACGCTTATCCGTCCGATCCCGTTGAATCAGGGATTATGACTTTTACTTGTCAGCGAATTAAGCCACTGAACAGGAGGCATAGTAGCTGTCTGACTGACTTTGTCTGCCACGAATTTCCCCCCAAACATCAACCCACTATTGTGCACTGTATTTCTGAGTTTTGGTGTAACAGTCGTTCAGATAGCGACACAAGCTATGTTTCATCACAGATTCGATTTCTGTCCTTTTTATCACCCAGGCCGAATTTAGATACCTAACATCAATGCGTTGTTCCCACCCATCTTCTCATCCAAATAATGGCTCCGTTCTCCGTTTTTGCATCGAACCTGTAATCACCTGACGTAGTAGTAGTAGTAGTAACAGTTGTATTAATAGTAGTAATCTCAGCAGTCTATCAACTAGACAAAGAGCTAAGAGAAAATGATGGAGATCAGCGGATAAGGAAGAGTCTTCGCGTCATGATCATCGTGGCGTGTTAGTTGAAGGTGAGCAACACACTTCAGCTAATATGCCGCAGGAAGAATGAAGCTTTTTGACAAAAAGTAGAACAAAACATTTTTAGTTCGTTGTTCACACGCCGCTTTTGCTCTTGTTTGTCGCCTTCAATGTTTGTAGTATTAAACATGTGAATCAATACAATACTGTACACAATTCTTCCGCTGATTCCGGTTGCGGGCCATGTCTTCAAGAGTACTAAGCCATTGGCGCTCTTCACCCTTGAGTCCCCATCCTGGAAGACGTACGGGTCCAACAGCGGCTAGACACGACGTCAGCGATTTCATATGCCACCGGCAAGTGGAAGACTGACCACTACGCGGTCGCTTCCAGCCAGGTCCTTGACGAGCGAATGGAGC
>OX104060.1:56787643-56857813 GCA_944474145.2 Dicrocoelium dendriticum
CAACACCCTAAATTAATAACAAACATCCAGGCGTTCGATGGCCCCAAATTTATATCCAACCACATCCAACCGTGTGTACCGAAATCACACTATCGAAAGATCATTGCTCGCAAGTGGCGGATCCGACGCTCCGAATACGCACACAATATATCGCGCACGATCCCCGATATATTGTTTCTGGACACAAAATGCTACGTCAGTTGAAACGAATCCTAAAGGAACATTGTTACGACACCTCTTCCGTTTTCAACGGATAAAATGCCCGAAGGTTTACTTCAACTTTTTTGAATCGTTACTTGATCGATCTGTGACAGTGCATCCTCCTTTTTATATGCATTGCTAAACTTTGCATTTTAATGGTAACCCTCTGGCAAATTTACAGTTGATAACGTAAAATGCTGGAAATGCACCCTTTTGGGTACAGGAAGCTTATACTGACTTGATTTGATTTAACAAGTCTGCGTTGTTTGCCTTGTGCCCGTATTTTCCCACTCAGCCTCGCCTTCTACCATAATTAAAGCGTGTCTGTAATGCAGCTGCAGTCCGTGATCAGAATGGTAAATCTTCAAGCTAGGCCTGGTGACCATGGCAGAAACACCAGCCAGCTGCACTCGATACCCTGCAGTGATATTAAGTAAAATCATTATGGGATTGTTTCATTTTCCACAACAACACCATGGAAATTATAAGAAGGTACGCTGAGAAGTAAGGGTGTTTTTGTGGTGACACAGTGTCTTGCATTTTGTTGAAGAGTCCCAGTCACGTTTGTTGCCATTTCTTGGAATAGCCACAACAACAAACATGATGTCAAACAGTTGAAATTAACCGCGCAACATAGCCAATAAGGAAGCTGTGCGGAAAGTGTTCTGTAATGTATGTTCGTCTTCATTAGGTCCTTAATGCTTCCACTTTGGCTGCGTTTGCAGATGCGCACACGGTACACACTTACCGGCGTGAGGTCGCATTCTCACTGGCCCCGTACACAGATCGGATTTATGGGCACAATTCCACTCACACACAAGTGTGCGTACACGCATTCGCTCCGGCTTAACCAGCACTATTTAGTGCACTCTGCCTTTCGGACCTGGCTTGTGCAGATCACCTTTAACCTCTGAAACACAATTTCTACACCCTTCTCTCAGAAACACATGTGTGCCATGTTCCGAATCCCAAGAGAGACAGCAACAATTATGACCACAAATGAAAGCCAACACTGATATAGGTACGGTGAGCCACCAACCACAGCTCTCGACCGCCAATTGAAGTAGCTTCCGGATCTTTCGTGTCGCTTAGCGCTTAGCCGCTTGGTTTACAGCTCAGAGCGATAATCGAGTGAACGATCCGGCCGCTTGAAACTGCAGTGCGAGCCCTGTGATGCACCGGACGTGCAACAGACGGGTTGACCTTGAAAACCCAGTCAACTCAGCGCGCATAGTGCAGACAGGAATCCACGCGCGTTGTGCTATTGACCTGAAAGGCGTCGATCGACGCAATTCTTTGTAACGACTGCACAACAGAAGCTCATTCTACCAGAATGAAAATAGTATGTG
The DNA here is from genome assembly GCA_944474145.2 of Dicrocoelium dendriticum. Classification (NCBI taxonomy): domain Eukaryota; kingdom Metazoa; phylum Platyhelminthes; class Trematoda; order Plagiorchiida; family Dicrocoeliidae; genus Dicrocoelium; species Dicrocoelium dendriticum. The sequence goes on from OX104060.1 coordinate 56,789,194, forward strand.
GCTTCCCGTCACACCTGGTCACTGTACAAGCATGAATTCAGTGTTGAAATTGAATCCGCGATTTTCATGTTAGATGTTCCAGGTACAGGGTAAATCATTTGAACCTACACAATCACAGACCAGATTGTGTCGTTCCGTGCAGTATGAACGCTTATTTCCCTGGTAAGCATCGTAACGGAAATGTCACCACTCACCACGAAACTTACGTTACTCACAAACATCCTTCAAATAATCTATCATCGCCCTTTGGACTTCGGATGGACAGTTACTTCGGTCCACTGAGAAGTGACGAGTGAGTGAGCCGATCTGCAACACCAGGACAGTTACTGTGAGCTCATTGGCAATACGTCGCGCACCAAGCAGAAGTCACGTGTTAAATTCCGCACCTAATCGTCAGCCCTCGGTAGCTCAGTGGTAGAGCAGCGGACCGGAAATTCGTGAACCGGGTTCGATTCCCCGTCGAGACAGATTTTCGTGTGGAGTTTAATCGTGACTTCTGCGTTCTACGAAACTTACGTTACTCACAAACATCCTTCGGGACTTGTTAAGCGATGCTTTTTTACCCGTAATAAACCATTGTTCCATTGTTCACAGAAACACGAAATATACGTGGAATCGATTGAACAAACGATGAACACTGAAACTGATTCATTTGAAGAAGCGTGACAATGAGTAAATCCCAGTCCTCCCTATTAGGTTCGACTTCAAAAATGTGAAGGTAGTTTTGACAGCGCAATAAAGTCCCTCACCTGTGGCTTCGAATGTCAATTCCACCTGCGGTCAGAATATGCCCACGGAAACCACTGTCAGTCAGACTAGAAATAATACAGCTGGGCCTCGCCCGCCCTCTAAAATTTTCCGAACTTTCAGAAAAACGTCGACATTACTGGGTATCGGAAGGTGGTTGCTGCCAAAGGCAGCAAGAAGAGACCTTCATTTATCCGCACTGGACCAGAAATAAATGTAGGCAAAGCTGTAATTATACGACCACCAACGGATGTAGGCAGACAAGCTGGGTGGTTGAACCCAGGCCGTAGAGAGAATACGATCACTAACCAGCGCCACAGTTCCAGGTCGATGTCAAATATCGTAAACACAAAACAACACGTAAAACATTAGAATTTCGTAGGTGTAACTTTAGCTGTTGCAGCTAAGCCCAGCAAATACACACGATTCACCGATCACCAAAACTCCAGCACTAGGGTAATCCTAGACATCGCCGGGTTACAAAATGCACCCGGGAAATGTCTACCGATTGTGATGGACGCACCGTAAATTGCCGCACATTGCGCGCCCTGAGAAAACCCCGAGGAATTCTAACGGCAGTCCGCATATCCAATCGGATCTCACACGATGCACCGACACACACAATCGCGGCTCTCTCTGTCACAAATTCTGCGGTGCTGCATGTTTCTCCGCAACGAAGCGCAGACTACCACATATGAACGATCGATACACCCTAGCCTGTGTTTGAGATCAAATGTTTCCTTGAAATTTGAATGCCTGTGGGCTCTGCACTCACCAATGTTTAGGCATAGCACTGAAGTAACCGTTACGTATAGGGTCTACTGTGATAAAAATTGGACATAGCTTTGTCGGACGAACGTACACGTGATGCACAACTTCCGCACACCAGAGTAATAAGTTTTCGATGTGCCCGTATTTGGATCAAAGGTAATGTTAAAATACAGTTATGGTGGGCACGCCAGTATACTGAAAACAAGCTTCCAACGAACCACCGTAGGAAAAAAGGCACAACTTTCAACTAGGCCTTTCACATTAGGAATAATAACGACTTGGTAAAAGAGTAGTATCTCGCTTTTCGTATTTTGCCTTCCTGTTAAATGAGCCAAGTTTCATCTGGAATTTCTCTTTATTAAATGACGGCATACTTGAAGATTACCCGATTGTTTCAGTTCATTTCACTGCAGTTGATAAACAATGACCTGGGCACCAAAGTGCCGTGGATGTAGTTGCCACGACTCGCGTCGCCAGACTGGCAATAAGGGACAATGATAAGTAAATGCGGTTAGACTTAAATAGGGTGTTAGCAGAATGGAAGCAAGAACGAGGTGCATGAAGCTAATCGCACTGAAGTAAGAACAGTTAAACGCAAGAGAATGAATGCAGGGGCAGCACTGACTCCGACACTGCGACACCTCCGATAGAGTCTCTAACCATTGGTTTGGACTAGCACTAGGCACCCGTTCACGAAGACGGCATGCATCTGCGTGACCAAGTCTATAGGTCCATTTCTTCATACCTCTATGCCACGTCATCGATTGAACACCTCGTGTTTTCGCCAAACTTGGTGCAGCGGCGGCGTATAATGCTCGCCGAGGAAAGCGGTTAACTGGTGTACAGAGTACATGACCTAATCAACGTTAGCGATTCAACTTTAACAGACACTGAAGTGAAGTACCAGATGGTTTCTTGCCAAAAACCAACTGGCGGACCTGAGCATTGCTCACCCTGTGTTCCGACCAGATCGAATCACGGAAATAGTGTGCTGGAAGATGAACTGTCTCCACCTCGTCTGTAGACTGAAGTGCCACTTGAGGCAATCTTGGTTCGCCATAGAGAGCTGACTTAGCGTGTCGGACAGTGAGAACCAATTTGGCAGGTTTGGGTAGGATTTTCATTTCTTGACATATATGTTCCCACTGTTTCAGATCGCCCGATAACAGAAGCCTGTACTATAATACTAAATGCGACCATAAACCGACACTTCCAACCGCAGACACAGTCACTTACTCCCTGTGTAGCGCAGTAAATTGACATAGTGTACGCGTTACTTTGTGGTTACCGAATACAGCAATAATGACCATGTATCCCGTAGGCAACGATGGCCGTGGAAATGAGACAAGATTATGCCTGCGCCATACATCGTGCCGCTCAACACGCGGCAGATACCATCTGTCTTCAGATCACGTAACGCGGAATGTTTCAACGCAAAACATTTGCGTGGTTTATCTTATCCTAAAGCATAAAATTACCCAAGATACACTCCAACGATCTCACTTTGTCGTGACGATAACCACATGTACAATGCGGAATAAAAAGCCAATTCAGATACATAAGCTAAGTCTATCGCTTAGCCAACATCAACAGCGAATACCAACCTTTATCCATTGTCGAATGGTGATCGCCGCAAGTTTAATGGAGACCTAACCGTAAAATATCAAATACGCTTGGAAGAAAAGGATTTCTTTATCATAAGAATACTGAATAATATAGGATCTGTGCACAGATCCGCATTGGCCGACCTAACATCGGTTAGCGCAACATGAAGTTCAACACACATGTCCGTTGATTCACTACTGAGGTCAACGAAGCTTTCATGTATATACACGGTCGCGTAAAGTGTCTTGTACAAGCTTGCTGAACTGTACCTGCGTCAAGTCGCTCGGTGACCGCGTCGTCTGCGCGCCTGGTTTGCAACAATACGTTCTCTGGTTCGAATCAGCGTAGGGGTTGGCGTCTTCGCGGTATACTCAGCCCGCGCGCAACTGGTGGTGGTCGTGCGGCAGCGAAGCGCTGTTACGGCGTACAGCTGACACATTATTATTAATCAGGCAAGATATGTCTAAGACCTCATATTCGTAACGGAAACTTCGTTGCGTTCAGAAATTACCGACGCCCAAGTAGTGATACATAGTATGTCCGATCTCCGAAACTATCACTTTAACAAGAGCTTGGGTAATTTTATACTACTGTATGGACCTGCAGTGTGAATCTGTGGACGATACGAAAACGCTGATCATAGACCCATTCTGTTGCGGTCCGTAACTGAGACGTAAAGACACTTGCCTTGTGGCAGTTGTTTTTCGTCCCCAAATGTCCACCCCACAGTTGGACTCCCGCCTGACATTAGCCTTGTGGAAGTTCTTGCGACGACGATACAGGCAGTTCTCATCTTAGGTAAATCCAACGTTCATGCTCTGAAAGTTCCGGTAACCCCGAATGAGCAGTTGAAGGCTAACCTGCAACAGCTTACTGCCCACCCGATTCAAACCGGGGAATAAACCATCTGTGCTTGGTTTATTGCTCACGAACGAAGAGCTCGTCATCAATAAGTCAAATATGGAGAGCCCTCTAGGTCTGAGTGAGCACGTAATATTACTTTGCGACTACGTATGTGATGCAATGCGTCCACAAAAACATATGAATTTGCATCGGACGATCAAGCACCAAGACATACTAACAGCAAGTGTTGAAGAAGCCATCCGGGAGTCTGGAACAACAGTTCCATTGATACTGTCTGCATAGAGTTCGCTGGCAAGTTCAATCATCTGATTAAATCCACATGGGAAAATAGGCCCATATGTTTTGCATTGGCACTAGTATTCATTCGGAGCAGAATGCGAAATCGCAGGGCCTCAAGAGACGCAGAATGGTTTATGTACAGACCAAACCTTAGCCCTGACAACTGGAGCAAATGTGTGGTGCATCGTAATCACAGTGCCACACTTGTAGGTGAGGACACATTAGTACACCAGCATGGCCTGGCGGTTTTTGTGCAAACGACAAGCTTCTGTACTAAGATGAAACTGTGAAGCCTGGTGTTCCCTGTTGTGGTCGATTCATCACAAGGTCACTACTTATGTTTGATTGGCTGGCTGAAACACAGCGACGCTCTTCCCATTGGTTGTGTGAAATTCGGGCGGTTCAAATTACTTGTTCTGCGCGAGGAGCCTGTTACCCCTTGATTGAGTACGGATACACATCCAGATTATTTCTGTTGCCATTTTGTTGCAACATTTAGCGTCTCGAGCCCAAAGATGAACCATTCCACTCAACCTCCATCTGCTTTTTGGACTGCTTACGGTAGCAGGCCAACAGCAGGTGCTTGGCTCTGTTGGAAAACGTCCTTCCAAAGTTGCTTGGATTTAATCAGCCGTTTCCATGCTGCTCTTAGTGAGGAAAACAGATTAAAACTACTTCAATATTTACTCGGAGATGGGGGCAGCGACAATTTGATGACTTTGGTCTTCTAAGATGTAAATCCGTTAAAGAAGCTTTCAGTGCTCTCCATCATACATGGGGTTACCAAATAAATGTGTTTGTTGCGAGATACTTTTTATCCCACATGCAACAGGAAACCGGTGTACACTTGAACGATTTCATAACCCAGTTAAGTCACGCAGTGGGACCGTGTGCTTATACGTTCATTCCCCAGAAAATGATCAATGGCTGTATGTTGACTCAACAACTAATTTCTGGAATTGCTGACAATAATGGACATGGAGCCCTGTTGCTGGAAGAGACGTGCACATTAACATGGGATCGAGCTTGTGAGTTAGCCAGAATGAAAACTGAAAGTTCACTGCAATCGAAACAGTTCCGTTCGACCAACTCATCTGAGTTGACATAGGTGCAATCCTACCGAGAATTACCAACCGACAAGCCACCTTGCTATTGCTATGGAAGTGCTTCTCTTAAAGTCAATTTTGCCATTTTTCTCGCACGCAGTCTTAACTTCAAAAACTGTGGCAAAATTGGGCACCACGCCCTATGTTGTCGGTCGCAAGTCATCGCACTTATTAGCAATGATACTACCCCTGAAGGTCATGTTGCTGATCAATCTCAATTATTCCATCACCGCTAATGCTCTTGTGGAAAAGTCCAACAATATACGATAATAAACCACAGTTTGCTTTCGCCGATATTCGTACTATGTCAATTCTTACCAACATAGGTGCAGTTCCACTTGAAATGGAACTAGCTTCTGCTGTGTCACTTAGCAATGTAACTTTCCAATTTTACGCACGCTACCTATTCCACCATAATGTATAGCCCACTTTGCATTCACTTTGGAGATACAGTGAAGACCTCTTAACTATATTGGGGTTCATTAACTGCCTTTACAGCTGTATTTGATAGTTGCTAATGTAGCAGTATACCTTACTTCAGACAACAGACGACCCTTAATTTGCTACTTGGAAGAAACGTCATAGTGGCTTTGCAAGTAATACCATCTTTCGACCGTATGCTTGTCTCATTCGTTAATATGACATACTGGCATGAACGATATACTAAAGTTTTCAGCAGTCCATCGGACGTATGTCCTGTGGTGTGCACCGCAGAATGCAAAACCCGTTGCCATTTGTCAACCCCGGCCTCTTACGCTAGCAAAAGCCTCAAGCTGTCTCAACGGCCCTGCAAGAGATGCTAGCAAATGATTCGAGTGAACCCATCGATTGCTCTGAGTGGGCGCATCCAAAGGTAAGTGTCCTTAACAAGATGGCATTGTCAGGATATGCGATGAGTTGCAGCGGCTAACTAAGCAGATCCTCTTCGAGCGATTCGTGTTGGTATCCAAAGAGGAACCCACTGTACGTTTAGCTATGCGACCGACTTTTCCAGGATGGATTTGAAAAATGCCTTCTTCCATAGCCATTGGCCAATGATCCGATGCATGTTACTGTCTTCCTTGCTCCCATTGGCTTATCTCAATAAAGTGTTGCCAACGGGTTTGAGTTCTGCGCCTGGCAAAGTTCACGACTCATACCTCGTCAGGTATTGTGGGCAGGTTATATGCAGGGATGATACCTGTGTTTTCGGCCGCTCCCAAGAAGAGCGCGATAAAAGGGCAAACAAAGTATTGCGGCGTCTTAGTGATCATGATACAAAAAGTGTCTCTTCAAGACCCCCGAGGTTCAACTTCTGGGATACATCATATCGCGTGGTGGCATTCGCCCAATCAACGAAGACATCCAGGCCATCACAGAAGCGCCAAGACCTATGAACTTGACAGAACTGAAGGCTTTTGGTAATGTATTCCTACAAGCTGCGCTATTTCCAAAAGTTTGCAACCCTAGAACATCCATTACAAGAACTAACAAAGAAAGGAGCTTTATTCGCTTGGGAAGCGGGCAACAAAAAGCTTTCGATGAACTAAAAAGAATGGTTTCATCTACTCACTTAGTTGCCATGGCTGATGAATCATACTGCACCATTGTGTCAACTGATGCGTCAGATGTCTTTCTCGGTGCTGTTCTGTCACAGCTACAAAACAGAACGCAGAAAGTTATTGCTTACGCATCCCAAAAACACACGACTTTTAAGAGCCTATTATTTGATCGGTGAGAAAGAATCTCTTGCTTGTGTGTTAACTTGTAAATAATGGCATCTTTTCCTGTTTGGTCGTCCTTTCACCAGGAACTGATTACTCCGCCCTTACAGTCCTCCTTAGCAATGGATCTAAAGGATCGCGTTTAATGCGAATCTATCGATGGCATGCTAGACTCCTTAACTACGATGTTCACATTGTGTACAGCCGGGTTCACAAAACCAAATTTCTGTTGGATTATATCACTTACCCGTGGGGCTGTAAGATATCAAGGAGAGACCCAGAGAGGCTGTATTATTTTCCATCCTTGGCTCCGACCTAACTACCTTGACGCCCGAGGAATTAGGAATGGAAAATGCCAACGAACCGTTGTTAGCTCAACTCAGCGAGTATGTGCGATAGGGATGGCCTAAGAACAACAAAGTCCCCGGTAAGTTCATTCCATATTAGGTACTTCGGGATGAACTGTCAGTGATAGCTGGTTGTCTGAGACGTGGCTCGGTGCTTATAGCTCCACGTCAGTTGGTAACCAAAATAATTGCTTGTGCAAATGAGGGACATCGGAGTATTGTTGGGGCCAAAAGCCGAGCGAATCACTACTTTTAGTGGCCACGAATGGCATCTTGCATAGAGACACTTGTGATGAGCTACAACGCTTGTTGCCTAGCGGCCAAACGTTTTTGGGCAGTGGAAATCCCAATACAGCCTATTACTTACCCGATGAAGCCGTGGGCTAAGATCGCTCTTGATATTATGGGTCCTTTTGCCATCGCTCCTACCAATACGAGAACCATGCTTGTAGCTATTTGTTTATACAGGAAGTGGCCTGGAGTCTACGTGTGCGACCAAAGGACTACCTCGGTTTTGTTACGCTGTCTTAAACACTGTTAATTGGTTTCAAACTGCCGGAAGAAATAGTCATGGACAAGGGATTACAATGTTGTAGTCACAACTTCACAGTTTCCTCCAGTACCACAACATAAAACAGCCCAGAACCGCACGTTACAATCCTGCCGCCAATGGTGTGGTTGAGCGGCTAAACTGATCCCACAAGGAAGCCATACGGGCTCTCCAATTAGGATGGTCAGACTGGGAAGATACTGTCTTAACTGCCGTATTTTCTTACGGAACTTGTGATCACAGGGCTACCGGAAGAATGCTGGTGGACCTGATGTTAGGAAGACCCTTAAGCATCAAACGAAATGCTGCACATAACCTGATGTCTGTGGAACGTACAGAAGCCTCAAATTGCATAACATATTATCAACATTCCTGCGTCAACTCATCAACTTTAATGTGGCCTAAAACATACGGTCGCGCTAAAAAGCAGATACGCCTAAAGACCTCCCAGCTCTATCCAGACCGTTGCAAATTACGCAGTGACTAGGGCCAGGGACCTATCGATTGGAAAACAGCCCAACTGCTAACAAATTTTGGTTGCACACCGCCCATGAACCAGCTATTCAGTCGCAACAACCTACGTGTGATCACAAAGCCGAACCGCCGCTACCGCTAAGTCAGCTTCTCCGGTTCACCAGACCTTCGAATCTCGTCGATCGACAACAGCCCACGTAACACGGCTCTTCAAAAGTGGTGTGGTTGTTGTGACCAATTCATCACCATGTGCCTACTCATGTTTCATTTACCGACTGAATTGTAGCGACCCTCTTTCCATTGGTTGTGTGAATCCGGACGGTTCATAATTCATTATTCTGTATGTTGAAGCTGTTATCTCTTGATTAAACAAGGATACACCGCAGGTGTTTTCGTTGGCTTTCTTGCTACAACATTCCCCCACACATTACAGTCAATGGGTGTGCTGAAAGCTCCCAGAATGGGACCAACGTTCTACGGCTGCAATACGCTCCAATGCTCCGACGCACTAGCAGCATAGGTCCCATTCTCTCAGACGCCAGTATTCATTCACATCAGTTTTAGTTCAACGACTGCGCATCCATAGTTCCACTGGAGTTGACAACATTCAGCCAAAAGCGCGTCAGGTGGTGACTGTGAGACTAGCGAAACGTTATCATGATACTTTCAAAGATGCCTAGGTGAACAGCTGGCACCCATCATGTGGAAGCAGGATAAATTTACCCAGATTTTAATTGATAGTAACCGTTCAACGCCCGCTGACTAATGCGCAGTGAGTCTCCTCCCGGTGCTCTCAAAGGTGATGGAGTCGATCATAGCTGAGGCCCTAACGGACTATTTAGAAAGAGTTTACACCATAGCACCAAAGTAACACGATTTTCGCCAACACAGGTTATGTACTACCAACCTACTGATTGCGCGTGGCAGTTGGACTGAAACAGCCGATAGTGGGATCGACAATGATAGCATCTGTCTCGTTATTACTAAGACATTCGATCGCTCAAATCACCGCATCCTGCTCCAGGAGCTGTAAACCTAAGTAATTGGAAAACGTTCTTTGATGCATTGACCAAAAACTTCCTTCTAAAAACGTTACTGCAGAAGCAGGTTCGGGTCTCATTATCCGATCCTGTTGAAGTTAAATGCGATGTTCCACAAGGAGCAGTTTTATTGCCACATTTATTCTTGATCTATATTAACAATCTTGCCTGCCATCCAGTTGACTGTTTCTCTTAATTTGCCGACGAGGTTAAGATACGGCGAACGATTGGTGATCATGAAGGTCAAAACCTGATGGGCTATACATGAGCTGTTCTTTTCAATGGTCAAAGACTAATCGACTTATGTTCATCGAGGACAAGGGTAACATTGTGCATGTACGTCAAAAACCCAATAACGAAAATAAGCTTGGAGACCGGATGTCGAAAAGAGCCTCACGGGATCGAGAATATGAGGCAGGGATGCAAGACGACATCAGTTATTCGGCACAGTCATTGAAGGCGTTTAAATCAGAAAAGAAAATGTCTGCTTGGAAAAATTTTGGTGTTGCTCCTGCCGACACTGGTACACCATGACCGCTGTTCCGTCATGGTTTGGACTCATCAGGTCGCAATAGCCTGAGTTGGGGTGGAACTCAGAGCCTGGAAGTTCACTGCTGACTCTCTGAGCACTACGCTATTGAGATCCGCTAGCAACGCTACACACAGTGGAGAGGAATTCCAAAGTTGGATTTGGGAACCGGCTGTGTCGTCAAGTTACGACACGCAACCTCTATTAAGACCTCGGTTCATCTTGAATTTAAACACGGTAAATCCGATTGCGAGGACCACATCCGAACTGAAACTACTTCGGTGTTTCTTCTCCCAGCACCACCCTACCACGACCGCGGGTTCGTCCTGGTTTGGATTCATCAGGTCGCGATAGCCTGATCTAAGTTGAGATTCGGAGCCAAGTAGTTCACGCTGACGCCCTGAACACTACGCTACTGAGAATTTTGATCAACGCTTGACACAGCGGAAAGGAATTCAAAAGTTGAGTTTGGGAACCCGCTGTGTCTTCAAGTTGCGACATGCAACCTCTATTAAGACATCGGTTCGCCTTGAGGTGAACCTCGGTCATTCCGATCGAGAGGACCGTATCCGGATTAGAAATATTTCGGTATTGCTCCTCCCAAAGCTGGCACACCTCGACCGCGGTTTCGTCCTGGTTTGGACTTATCAAGTCGCCATAGCGTGAGCTGGGATGGAACTCAGAACTAAGTAAATCGCAGCTGACGCCCTGAACACTACGCTACTGAGATCCACGAGCAATGCTTCGGACAGCGGAAAGGAATACAGAGGTGGAATTTGGTATCCCACTTTGTCAGTGTTGAATGGAGCATCACCGAAATATTTCCATCTCTCTTACCGTCCTCGCGATCTGAATGACCGGGTTCCACTTTACAGTGAACCGACGTCTTGATCGAGGTTGCGTGTAGCAACCCAACGACACAGCGGGTTCCCAAAGTCAACTTTTGAATTCCTTTTCGCTGTGCCAATCTTTGCTCGCGGATTTCAGCAGCGTAGTTTTCATGGCGTCAGCGTGAACTACTATGCTCAGAGTTCCACCCCATCTCAAGCTGTCGCCACCTGATGATTCCAAACCAGGACGAATCCCAGTTAGTGGTGTGCCAGTGTTTGGATGAACAACACAGAAATATTTCATTTTGGATACGCTCCTCGCGATCGGAGTCCCGAGGTTTACCTCAAGCTGAACCGAGGTCTTGATAGAGGTTGCCTTTCGCAACCCAACGACACAGCAGGTTCCCAAATTCAACTTTTGAACTATGTCGGTTTGCTTACAGTGTGCGCTCAGACTTTTCTACCTCTCCAAATTCCCCTAAGTGCTAAACGCGTTTGTGAGACCCATATAGGATTCGCGATACACTAATGGCAACCCATTTTAAAAAGAAATTGTTTTTTACTGGACTCTCAACAGCAAAGGGCACCCAGAATATTTAGGTGAATATTCCATCTAACATATCAAATCTAACTAAAAGTCTTACTATTGTACAAGGGTATGTATCGCCGTCTACGGTGCGACCTCAATCGAAAATACCAAATGTTTGCCGCCAGCCCCTGAAAACGGGCCGCAGCACAACATTTAGCGGTCACTAGCTGAAACTGATCACCCATTACAATTGGCTGAAATGCCACCGGAATTATTTTTTCCTTCGGATTTGTCAGTTGTGGAACACTTTTTCGACTTCTGACATTTTTACGCCCACCCCACCCATTAAAAAACGACTCGACAATCTGCAAGGTTTGTGTTGAATGCTGTTCACCGAGTGACGAGGAGACGCAGAGAAACGTTGTGCTAACCAACTCCCACCAAATGCGGGCAAATGGATTTACTTGTGTGTTAACGTGGCTATTATGCTGTGTCCACAGATACGCGTTTCACCTAAATGTCACATTTTTAACTTGTTTATTTCATACAAATCCTCCCACTGGGGCTGTAAAGTCCTGGCTTTTGCCAGCCTTGTTCCATTGTTCAATAAGTAACGACAAAGAAAATGGTAAAGGCATGAGAAGTAAGCCGGTACGCAGTACCGACCCTTCGCTTCCGCGCAACCCACACCGGTCGCACTTGGGCTAAGGATACTGCGAGGGTCGCCCTGACCCTACGTAACCGTGAACCCGCGCTTTCAGATTACAAGACAGATTTGTGCTCCTTAAGGCGACGGGCCCGCCACCAACGGCATGGACTTAGACATTTCAACATCTTGGTCGATGTGAAACAAAGGAAGATAATCAACCACGCAAAAACGCTCAGTATCACTGGTACCAATGCCGACATCACAATTAGCCCCCCTGGCTACGTTCATCCACAGGCTTTCCCCGGTTACGCTGAAATTTTCTCTCACTGCCGTAGACTTGTTCAGCCAGTGGACGCAGCTCTGCTCTTGGCATCTCAAGTTACGTATCGTATTCAGACCAACGGCCCACCTGTTCAATCATGCCCGCGTTGACTTTCTCCGGAACAGCTCAAGCTAGGTAGGGGGGAGTCTGATCACATGCTCGAACTTGGAATAATCCGTCCTTCAGATAGTCCTTGCTCCTCTCTACTCCAGATAACCCCAGTACCGACGCTGCGCTAGCGCTCAACCACCATCAGTCACACGTGGGCGAAGAACACTGCGAAGGTCGCCCGGTCCTCTAACGCAGGCTCGAACCCGCATGTTCGGGTTACAAGGTAGGTTTATGATCCGTATGGCTACCGTCCAGCAGTAACGACAAAAATGGTGAAAAAGCGACACTTAAAGTAAGCGTTACCTAAGTTCATGTGTTGTGTGGTAAGAGTTTCCTGATTCCCCCGGCCTAGGAAGAGGGCAGACATAAGGGACCGCCTCGAATTCTTTGATTTAAAGACCTGACTCGCAAGACAGCGAAACGAATAACGTATGTCGCAAACTGTCTAGCGAGGTTAACAGGAATTTGTATTAGTAAGAAACTACTCCAGGCACCTGAACAGCTCCAATATAGTAGCGGTCAAAAAACGTTCCCTCGAACGTTCAACCATTCGCTGCTAACAAAAACCATTGGTAGCCAGGTGACTCATTCGCCTTCTTCTTGTTTGCTAGCAGTCCACACAGAAGTCAGTGGCCAACCAATTGGTTCATCTCCGCACCGTTAGACACTCATCTCTGATTATGAAAGTGTGTGGTCACTGACCCTATGGCGATTGCACTGATTTTGACACAGCGCCGTACGTGCACTTGTGGTATTTAATGGAGAACCAGATGACCAGTCTAGAACTCCCCAGGCTCTGGAACGCTGCAGCTGTTTGTCCGACGACTTATTCATCATACCTACACAAACCACGCTATTCTCCAGCCCGTGAATTGAGGATACACCCGCTAGCGTCCAGCTCCGCCACGGGATTAAGGCAAATAATTCGCCTCTGCTTAGCACCTTAGTTATCAATCAGTGTCACCTTGTTAAACCGAAGGACGGCTTCTCTGCCATAAGGACAACATATACGAAAACAAGATAACGTTCGTCCCGTTCTACGGTACAGAGTTTTCCTGATTATCTGAGGATTTCAGACACCTTCATAGATTCGCCCATCTTTCCCTACCGATCACTACCGGTTTCGGGGACGTTGTCATGCCCTTATAGGTACTACGGTACGATGGTACGTTTTGTTCATTAAAGTGCCAAGGAAAATCCAAGGGCTGAACATATAAATAGCTTACCGAAAATGAAACAGCCGGTTCAGTACAGCTGAAAAAGCGACTCTTTAACAAGTTCAGCAGATGAAATGATTAAAATTAAAAAATCAATGTGTACAAAAGCAGAAAGCGTGTCAGTGGACACACCACAAGACTAGCAATCTAGGTACAATATGACGTGAACCCATAACTTAGATTAACTTATGTTTTGCGGTTGAAGTAGTGCTTCTGAAATTTGAAAATGCAGAATATAATATAACTTAAGTAAAAAGAACGTTTCACACCCTGTGAGGAACGGCGTTCCGGCCGCATTCCGGCCGTCTCCATGGTGTGTGACTTTTCGTTGAATTCACATAAGTGATGACATCCTTATTTATCGGCTTCGCACATTTGATACACCGGAGACGACAGTTGTGTCCCATGAAGACTCCTATGACCATTTTTTAACATGACTAGGATCGATAAAGTTCTAAACGTTTCAGTCACCTTTCGCCATGTCGTCTCAGCCACCACGCAATCATGCTTCTGCCCTGGCTACCAGAACTGGATGGGGCATTTTTAATCGGGTCCCAGCTAAACGATAAGCATCTGCAGGAGGATGTTAGGGCCGAACCACCCAAGCGTCCGCTGCAAGAGGCTCAAGTGTTGACCTGCATTTCTTGCTACCTGTCTTCAGCAACCGAGATCTTCCTATACCAGCTACCTGGGGTAACTTTCCAGAACTGGGTTTTACAATAGATGCGTTCCGATCCAGTAATGACAGGCGCTCTGATGGTGTACGCTCAATATTGTACGCTTGACACCATTAACTTTGCTTATGTGCAGATTAATCACTCATAAGTTCTATCGAAGTTCCGTTGTAATGATGTGACCTGCTATTTCGACAGTCTACCATGTATTAAAATCATCAGCGAATATTCATAAAACGGATGTAATCAGTATTGCGGAAGCATCTAAGGCCACCAGGTACAGCAGCGATCAACGAAATTAGCCGGTAGTAGTAGTAGTAGCAGTAGTAGTAGTAGTAGCAGTAGTAGTAGTAGTAGCAGTAGTAGTAGTAGTAGTAGTAGTAGTATTAGTAGTCGTAGTATTATTTGTAGTAGTAGTAGTAGTAGTAGTAGTAGTAGTAGCAGCAGTAGTAGTAGTAGTAGTAGTAGTAGTAGTAGTCCATTGAATAGACATAGAACCAAACAAAGCCCTGGAAATCACTAGATGTTTAATTAACGCATCATTAGCATAGCACATTATCTGAGGGTTAGAATTGTACTTCGATTAAAGAAAAAACTACGCATCGTATTATTATTTTGCACATGGCATTTTGTTGTCTTTTTCAATCATTACGGATTATACATCTATATCTAAACAAGTGTGTACACAGATCCTCCACTGGTTTCAATCGCGTATCATATTCTGTATGGTTTCCAGCCATCGACAATATTCGCGCTTTGGTGCCCAATTGCAGACGTGTGGATCCAACGATGACAAGATGTGAAGTTAAAGATTGCATATGCTATCGGCAGGTGGACGGCTGGCTGTCACCTGGTCTCTTCCAGCCAAGTCCTGTACGAGCAGAAAGGACGTAGTGGGGTAAACGTTCAGCTGACATGCGTTGGAAGTGACCGAGCCATCTTAACTGAACCAGCAAAATCAGCTTGTTGTAGGGAATACTCGTATTCCCTAAGACAAGGTCTGATTTCAATGTTGCATATACGTTGTTGCCACTACACACAAGCAATCTTCCTCAAGCACCCGTTGTCGAAGGCCGAGAGCCGGCGCATGTCCACTACGTGAACTGGCCATGACTCACTTTCATATAACAAGACCGCCCAAACGTTGGCGTTGTAAACACGAACCCTTACCAGTAGTGAGACATCCCGACGACACTATAAGTACTGCAAATTGACAAAGGCCGACTGAACTTTGGTGATGCGAAGTGAAACTTCCTTTCCAATAGTACCAAAAGCAGACACACATCTGCTTATATAGACAAAGCTATCCATTTGTTCAAGCTGTTTACCTTCAACAGTGAGCAGGGGAACGGATGAGTGCCAATCCTGAAGCAACAGTTTACACTTTGACGGGGTAAAGCACATTTCGTACCTAGATGCTTCAATCGCTAGGCGGCCTAGAATGGTTTGCATGCTCTGTGAGACGTCACTAAGTAAGGTGATATCATCGGCATAAGCTAACTCGGTCGCTCCCTTACCCTGTTGTAGCTGTAGACCAAACTTTTAGTAACCGTCCGGAGCTCTCGACAGGACGTCTTCAATCGCAAAATTGAAGAGGAACGTGGACAAAAAAATCCCGTCGTACACCGCTATTGACAGCGAAGGACGACAAAAGCCGAAGATGTAGAGGTAGAGTTCGCGTAGAATGGTAGTGTACTATACTGGGAGCCCGTTCTTAAGCCAACTGCCAAATCCCAGGTCAATCAACCGAGCTGAATGCAGCACGGAGGTCTGGGAATGCAATGATGGTAATCCTCTGGTGAAGATGGCGGTGATCCAAGATTTGGCGAAGCGTGAATATTTGATCCACACACCGGCCGCCCGTTCGGAAGCTAACTTGTTCTTCGTGGAACTACGATTCACGACAAGGGGATAGTCTATGGAGTAAATTGAATGCTAATAGCTTGGAGGCAACTCAAATGAGACTAATACCTCGGTGACTGATGCATGAAGTGCGAGCACCCTTCTTAAAAATCGGAACAATAACTGACTCGTCCCAGGACGTAGGCACGTTTTATTCATGCCAGATTTTGGATAACAATTAGGTTAGCCTACATACTTGAACAGCACCGAAGGAAGTTCATCTGAGCCGGTAGCCTTGAACCGTTTAAAGTGTCTAAACGCAAGACAAACTTCTGCTTCTCTGGGTGGATCGAGTTTGTCGACCTAGGGTGGACAGGTGGGTTCCCAAGGCATACAAGTGAATGGTGAGAGCCACTTGATGTGCAAATGTACATGTTTGGCCATCGATCCAAGCGTCTGTGTAGATTGGCAATGGGCGAACCATCGGCTCCACAAATAGTCTCACTGACACCAAGTTTTCTGTGGCCTCTGTATCAAATGAGCTGGAAGAACGGCGGGTTTTGCCCAAGTCGGCAGCGGCCTCCAATTCCGAAACACGCTGAGCTTCACGGTCACTGCGCAAGCTTTGTTTGAGCTGCCGACCGACAGGACGGCGCACATCCTTATGATTAGACGCTGCAAGGACGCTTCTGCGGCAGTCGAATAGATCCACAGATCGAGAGGAGATTCAGGCCTTCATAGGTTGCTGAGTAAGACCACAGGCTAACTGCTGGAATAAATCATAATCATCTGCAAGAACATCTAAAGTTCATCAAAATCTTGTGATGGGTCGCAACCGGGTGCCCCGGCCAAAGAAGATTGGTAGTTCTACTGCACCAAGATAGTAGATAGTTTTGTGCGTCTGCCTTACAGTGTGACATTTCCAGCGACCCTCCCAAGCTCATGCAGATGGTCACACAGACGTGCTCATGCTCTGAGTCAAAAAAGTGGACCAGCTCGATCTGTGATCATTTGCATCTGAAATGATTGCGAGATGAACGATTTAAGACCATATTCGAGACGCAGAAGGGTTCGCCAATTTGTGGAACGTCTCTTCGAATGCCGAAAGCTGGTACTCGAGAGAAGCAGATGATTATTTTACACAGTGTGAGAAGTCTCTCTCCATTATATGAACGGCTCTCATCTAGTGCAAAGTGACCACCGAGGTGACTTTCTCAAGCTAATAGGTGACCGAACCATGAGTTAAGATCCCCATCAAGGACAATAATATCCGATTTGCTGGCTCTGCTCAAGAGCTGGTAAAGTTCAAGGTAGAAATCGTCCTTAACAGAATCGGAACTACAGCCAGTTGAAGCGAAACCTGTGATAACAAACAAGTTGGGTCATTTTTCACGATATCTGTTGATCCTGCATGGTTCCCGAAGCCGAACTGCACACAGTCGGCTGTTAATCGGGAACCGGTCCAGCAAGGCGGCCTCGACTTTGTTACCTAACACTGCACCAAGACAAGCCAGGTCTGCCGCAGATGCTTCTGCGTCACCAGATAGAAGTAGGTGCAATTTGGCTCTGTGGTCGTTGGGAGATCTCAAATCAGTCGGGGCACGGTATCTTGCAAACGCGTCACTGAAAGACAACAAACATCGATGTCAATGGATTGCAAACTGTACACAAGATTAGCCTGCTTCCCGATCTGTATGAGTATGCGTACATTAATGCGTGCCAACCGGAACGAGGGTCGAGGCCGAAGGAGGACCACTGGGCGAGATCTATGTGTGTTGACGAAACCATCTGGAGCAAAATCATGGAGACAGGAATCAGCTTATGACGAATAACAGTGACTGGTAACAAGTGAACAGGTGACTTGTGAAGGTGTATGTGTAGTGGACCCGTTCGATTATACCTTCGGATTTCAAACGATTTAACTCGGCTTTCACTAGAAATTGAGTTGCGTACGGCACCGGGTGACTTGGCCTGAAGACGTCTGGCATCTGATTTTTGGTTCAGCTCCGCTCTGATTACGCGACAGCATCCCAGACCGGGTTCGAACAACGTTGTATGACCTCACTTCAAATCTGCAATTTGGTTGCGCCATTCAAGGTTCATCGTTTGCGTCTGGTAGCTTGCTTGACTCGCAACTGTTGGCATATACTGTTTATCGACTGGTCGAACAAAGTGCAACTTGTCCATCTAATTGAGTCTCAGCAACTCTAAACCCGATTGGTCTGTCACAAAGCACGTTGTATGGATTAGTTGGCCTCAGAAATTGAGTTGGCAATTCAATTCGCCAAGAAATTTTAACGTACCACCTGAAGCATTCTATGCCGTATGGGTCGTTCACACCAATGTTGGACGCCCCAGGCTGCGCTACGTGTCGCTGGAGCTCAGAGTGATACCTGAAGCAGTAGTAAGTTGTAACTTATTTTGCCGGCCATTGATGTCCACCATGGTGTACTTACGCCTGTTGACGCCATCAACCGTAAAAGTTGGAGTGATCGTTCCGATCCCATTGGACAGTGTGAACGGTGTGGCAAGGTTGCGCTTTTTTCTGGACAAAGTAGGACCACTTGCCAAACAACTCGGCTCTTTCTGACCCCTTCTGCCGCATCAGTTACAAAAACGTTTCTTAAATGGACAGTGTCGAGCAACATGCCATTCTCTACAAAACCAACAGGCAGAGGGAGGTTTGGAATGCGATGTAAGCACGTGAGTTGGTACTTTTGCTGGGGTCCGGTTGACTGCACAAATGAGATCATGCTCGTTCGTGTTGGACAACCGCTGAATCATTGAGGTATCATGCTTCAGGTTCTTCGTTCGATGGCACTCACCGACCAGTTGCTGCAATGTGATGTCAGGATTCCGTTCAATCCTGCTCAGTATTCTTGTTCGTATGTCTGCATCTTTGGCTGCTTGTAGGCCGCAAACGTAAATGAGGCACTTGTACTGGTCGGTGGTCATTTTGCGGAACTGTGAACGTCCGCACTCTCGATTTACACGGCTCGAGTAGGTGACCCAATCTTCGTCTTCTTTCTTGGCCATGGTGAGACTCTTGTACCGGATGTTGAACAAGAAGGTCTGCTCATCAAAAATTTGTCGCAAGACTAGGACAACTTCGTCAAAATATAGGTCAGTGCTCTTCTTTGGCAAGATGAAATTTGTAAACTTTTCATGTTCAGTCGCGCCCAACCTCCGGGGCATCAGACGAATTTTCTTCGCTTCTGGTACATTTGCGAAATCAACACGAAACTTGTCTTCATATTTGTGAAACCAGGAAGCGAATGTCACACCAACATCCGCATCATAATGGAATTCTCTGATCTGCTGTGTCCGGCTTTCTGGAAATGGGACGCTTTCACTTGCCTCTAAACTTGGGCTTGACTGTATCGACAGCTTCTGCGTCAACCTCTCAAGGCGCTTGGCCTGCGGCTACAAAAATTACCTGCAATTGTTCTAAGCTGGCTGCCATTTCTGGGTTCGATTGAAACTCGCGTCACAACTGTTATAATGCTGGTTTTGTTCTGCTCGCTACCACTCAAACCCAGCCGGGGACAAAAAAGAACACCGAAAGCTGATAGGCCAAGTAAATTAAGCACAGATCATGGTTGACTTTATAGGTCACATTCTGTCATCTACCGTAGCAACCTGTTGCATGCTGACGGTCTGAGTTCATCAGCTTCTCGCATGACTTGACCGTGGTACCGTAGGTCGGGTAGCAACCCGTGTGATGATGACGAACTGACTTCTTCAGCTTCCGGTGTGACTCAGCCATACTACTACCGGTCGGATAGCAACCCGTGTCCCGATGTTAGGCGTTTCGAAACCGTGTCATGTTCTTATGCTGCGGCCTCCAATTATTAAATGTATGCACCCGTTGTGAATTATAGAAATGAATATGCTTTGAGCAGTTGCTGAATTCCGGGTGGACCGAATAATTCTATGTGGACATGTTTCCAGGGCGTTTTTGGACATTTCCAATGCTGCATCGGTACGCCAGGGGCTGCACTTTGTTTCTTGGCAGAGCATGCAACACCCAATTTTTATCCACAAAATCACCATCTAATTCGGGCCACCATGCATAGAAACAGGAAAGCTTGCATTCTAGCAACTCTTAAGTGCGTATCATGAAGTGCTTTCAGAATTTTGATCGTATTCTTTTAGGGACCATTTCGTATGCAGCCCACAGCAAACATCCGTTTTGGAGACTGAGTTAGGTCGTTTCGGGACATCCAACCTGATCGTAACAAACTACAAGCCCTGTCTCTCTGTCAGTCTCCTGAGGTACATCTCTAAATGGGACGGGCGCCTTGTTAAACTACTAAATCAGATTTATAAGCACTTTTGTAGTATATATATATATATATCCCAAACTGCGAATGAACAAAGAGCCATCAAAAACCATGGAAATCAAAGGAAGGTACAGGTGTCATGAAAACAAAACACAGAGAATTCCATGGTTTCGTCAGAGGGTAAGATACTACCCAGTTACTCAAGCCGAATTAGGGTGTTGACTTAGGGACACTACCCCCAGCCTTTGGCTAAATAGCCTACCCCCAAGGCAGTGAGGCGAATTCAGGGAATCGCGCCCATTGTGAGCCGGTGATTGATCGCTGTTTATACGCCTTATGTTTGTTCGGTTGACAAATAGGGGCCCTATCCAGAGGAATTCCCTCCAAAGGCGTGTTCAGCGGTATTCTGCCGGCCAGCGATCTGCTGAATTTGGTATGCATAATTGGGTAGAATGAGGGAGAAGCAGATCCTTCTGGAAAAGACCATTCGTTGAATTCCTTGTTCATATTCTAGGGGAGAGCTATGCGGCTGATGCTCCGTGAACGACAAGAAAGTCTGGCCCAGGAAATACTGGTGGAAGCGGTTGGTACCAAAAAATGCTGCAGTTGTCTCACGATCGAGCTGAGAGTAGTTCCTTTCGGCTGCAGTTAAGGTTCTTGAGGTGTAAACAACAGATATCTTCGAATCACCAAGCAGTTTGTGTAGCAAAACGGTCCCAAGTCCGTAAGTGGATGTATCACAGGAGAGGTTATTCGGTTTTCGTGCATTATAATGTATAAGCACATCAGCTGCAGTGGCTTACGAGGCTCTGCGAATCAGACCCTAATAGCCACACTGAGGATGTTGCCTAGCTTGGCAATGAAACGTCTGCAACAAAATTACCCAGGTCGGAGAACACATCAACCCACTCATCCACACCCCGAGCTACAGGTATTCTCAATAACATCAGCTGATGTCGGGAGTTTCCTTACTGCGTTGAAAGCGTTCTCGTGAATTGCGTTCCAATCTCATGATTGACTCTTGCGTAAAAGTTGAGGAAGTGTATGCAAATGAGTTGATGCTGATGGTACGCACCGAGAGAACTGTGTGACTGCTGTTAGGAAAGATTGTAGTCCGCTTACATTTTTGGGAGCTGGGGCTGTAAGCAGTGCCCTTGCTTTCTTTTCTAACGGATACAATCCAACGCTTGACAATATATACCCAAGGTATTGCAAACTTGTGACAAGGACCTCACATTTCTCTTTTATCAGCATCAAATCAGTGTGATAACCTGTTCAGAAATACACCCAGAGTGGGTAGCTTTTCAAAAATGCTTCACCATGTTATTAGGATATCATCCAGGTGGGTCATCATCACAGCATCATCATCATCAACAGCAGTACATCAGCCATTTGAACTGATGCTTCGCCGCCATACAACCATGAGGACCTATGAAATGAAGAATAATAAGAGGGAGAGAAGGGGGACTTGCCTGAAAACCTCAATGCCCTAGGCAAACATTCAGGGTCAAGGCGCCTACACCTTGTGTAGACAACATACCGTCACAAACAGCTGGCTATCATGCAAAGATAAGGCAGCATTGGCGAGACAGCTTTCTTGCGGCTTTCACTGCCGCGCGTCATAATCAGCCATTACCCCGCGGATAACTCAGCATCATACACGCTTTAAACAGGCAACCCGATTAGGAGACGGCGGCAGACACGCCACTGGTGTCAACAGTGCCACATGTCCTGGAAAGCCTCGAGCGAAGCACAAGGTGAGTCACGTGGACTCCAGCCCGGAAGGTGAGACGGACCAACGGCACCCAGTTTGGTCGTCAGTGACTTCATTTCCCGCTGCCATGTCAACTTCTGTCCACCTTGAGCCTTGCGCCACCCTACACCTGGCAGACTAAACAAGGCCCTCCTAGGTAAGCGGTGACTAGGCATACGTAGCACGTGCCCGAGCCAACGCAACTTATTCAGTGCTATCTGTTGTTCTAGGGAGCTAGCATGATTATTACCACCAAGTACTCGCCTACGCAAATCATCGTTGCGAACACGCTGGTGCCATCCGACTCCAGCAATGCTTCGCAGACAATAATGATTAAATACTTGAAGGCGCCTCAGATCTTCAGACCGAAGGGGCCAAGTTTCACTACCATAGAGCAGAACGGCCCTCACTGTGGCCTTGTATACACTGCCTTTCAGACGGAGGGAAACACTCTTCTGTCGCCAAAGATGCCGCAGGTTCAAGAAGGCAGCTCTGGATTTTGCAATGTGTGAGCTGACGTCAGTTTCTATGCGCCCATCATTGCTGATGCAGCTGCCAAGATAAGTGAATGGATCAACCACCTCGAGTTCCTCGTTAACAAGCGTCAAAGGGTCATAAAGTGGGTGTTGGTCGTGCAGCAACACTTTGCAATTTGAAGGTGCGAAGTGCATACCAAATAATGGGACCACACTGGATGTCATCATCATCATTATACACATCAGCTAGAGGTGGGAAAACACCTCCGCTATTGTGCCGCAATACATGAAGGAAGTACATACATGCATACATACATATAATACAATACACAAAGGAAATATAGATACAACAGTTGCATGCCAGCTGAGCTACCAGCAACGGATAGGCATCGTTCCGGTAAACTTGCAGCCAGCTACTAGGCAAAAAGAAAAAAATATTATGTTTTACCATAGGAAGTGAGATTGTAGATGGAGGGGGAGGCTAAAAGGGATGGAGAGGGACAAAGAAACTCACAACAAGAAAGTCACTGAGCTCGGCTCATTGCCATGTCAGCAAGTGTATCCAGCCAACCGTGTTAATCATCTTTCAGACCCCAAGCAAAGAGCCGTGACGCTCCAACCGAGGACACCTTGGAAGTGAGGGCCTTCATTCCTCTCGAGCAAGTCATCGCTGTGTCACCCCTCCTCTTCTTTCATCCACATCCCCGGTGAGCAAACAAAGCACCTCGCGGGAGTCGGTGGGCTGGCATGCGCAACACGTGGCCCAGCCATCGGAGCCTGTGCGTGAAATAACGGTGCTGAGCGGTTCATTTCCTTTTCCTGTGCCGAAAACAAGACGTCGAACACGCTCGTTACTCACGCGGTGTTCCCACCAGATGTGAGCCAAACTGCGAAGGCATCGGTGGTCAAATGTAACTAGCCTCTTTATGTCCACCGATCTTAGGGGTCAAATTTCGCAACCGTACAGTAAGGTCGAACGTATCGTTGCATTGTACACTCTACCCTTCAGGGCGAGAGTGATGTCGCGCCGCCGCCATAGGTGGCGAAGGTTAGCAAAGGCACTTCGAGCTTTCGCTATACGGTTCGTGATCTCGTCTTCGATCCCAAGGGCGCTGATACAACTTCCCAGGTAATTGAATTTCTGAATGACTTCTAGCTGATCCCCACCAAGGGTCAGCGCAGGAGGCGATCCCTGCCAATCTTGGAGGAACGCTTTGCATTTCGAGGGCGCAAAGCAAAGCCCGAAGCGGCTGACAGCCAGTGCTAATCTGTCCAGCGCGGCTTGGCACGTCTGGGAGCTGTCACAGATGAGGGCAATGTCGTCTGCATACTCCAAGTCAAAAAGTCGTTCTCCTGGGAGTAGCTCCACACCTTCCAAGTCATGTCCTGTAAATGCAAACTCCATGACTTCGACAATCTCGAAATTGGAGAGGAAAGGTGACACCGGGCATCCTTGTCTCACACCGCTGGAGATATTAAAGGGTGGCGGCAGCTTGCCGTAAGCCCTCACTCTGCCTGAGCTACGCGTGTATAATGCTCGGATAATATTTACATATTTCTCAGGTACACCTTTCCTGAGAAGACAGTCCCAAAGTGCATGTCTATCCACCGAATCGAATGCACCTTTGATATCGAGGAACACGACTACGGTGGGCCGCCAATATGTGTGACGGTGCTCCAACAACTGACGCAAGGTGAAGATGTGGTCGATGCAGCCACGACCACGACGAAACCCGGCTTGTTCCTCACGAATCTGGCTTTCACGAGCGCCAGTTAGTCTGTGAAGAACTATGGAGGTGAGTAATTTGGAGGCGATGGAGATCAGACTGATTCCTCTGTGGTTGCCGCATTCCGAGCACGAGCCGCCTTTGAAGATGGGAACAATAATGGAACGACTCCAGTCGGTTGGCACAGTCTCCTGCTCCCACAGTTTCACTAGTAATTCATGTAAAGCATCAACAGGAGCAGAGCCTCCGAGTTTGAAGTGCTGGAGGAAGATCATCTGGTCCCGCAGCTTTGTTCAACTTCAACAGTCCGATCTCACATTCTACTTCTGAGCAAGAGGGCGGATCCAAAGGGACAGCCCACGGAGCAGGGCGATCAGTGCCCGGCAAATCGGACAATTCTAGCCGATTAAATTGCTTTTCAAAATGCTCAGCCCAACGCTCCAAACGTTTTGACAAATTGTGGATAGGCTGTCCACTCTCATCACAAATTGTTTCTCTAACACCAGGTCTCCTGCTGCCCGTTTCCCGTATCAGACGGAATAACTTACGATAGTTGCCAAGGGCAGCGGCCACTTCCATCTCTGACGCACGATGAGACCACCAAGATTCGCGGTCTCTCTTCAGGCTAGCACTGAGTTTTGCCCGGAGCTCTTTGCGAGGTTCTTTGTGTTCGCTTCCAGCCGGGAGATGCCGGCGAGCGTCGATAAGTTCCAGAGACCGAGAAGAGACCCAATGTCCATGTTGGCTTTTAGACATACCACATGAGGATTTGCCCGCTGCTAGTAGGGTCTGGTGAACATGTGACCAGTGACCATCAATTGTCTCTAGTGAGCGCTTACTCAACTCGCATGTCACCGTACTTCGATACGCAATCAGAACAGCTGGCTTTGTCAGTTGGCTGGTGTCAATGCGCTCACAGCGTCGTCGTGGGCGTCCGCCAAAGCGCATCCGCACGTCAGCACATACAAGTGCATGATCTGTGTCCACACATGTGCTCCAAATCGAGCGACAATTCTGGATGCAACCTCTCCAGCGGTAACTAATAGCAATGTGATCGATCTGCGTCCAAGGCTGGTTCGAGGCTGGTGGGCGCCAACTCACCCTCCGGTGGGTGCTGTGTCGGAAATTAGTGCTCGCAAGAAATAAGCGAGCATCTTCACACAAATAAAGTAACTGCTCACCGTTATCATTACGGGAGCCTACACCGGGCTGACCGCCCAGATGCAGTTCATCAGTGGACAACTTTCCAACTTGTGCGTTCAGATCCACCGCCAGCACAACAGTGTCCGCGCTTCTTCTGTGCCGAAGGAGCTGAGTCATTTGGCGGTAGAAATCATTCTTTACCGAATCATTGCTACAGTTTGTGAGCGCGTAGGCAGCGATGATGAATAGACACCTATTAGTCCCGCGCGACTTCGAAGCTTTGAACGAGCCAACCAATCGGACCGCACACATCCGGCTACTGATTGGAATCCAATCAACCAGAGCACCTTCAGCCCGGGGACTCAGGGCGATGCCAACACCAGCTTGGCCGGTGCTCGAAGCTGCATCCTCACCGGATAGGCGCAATGAGAAAATACTGCTTGCGTCATCTGAAAAGGATTGCAGAGTGATCATAGAGCTCGAGTCTTACAGGCAGGTCTCTGATAAGCAGCAGATATCGATCGAGAGGGCCTCCAATGTTCGGGCAAGTGCTGCCTGTTGATCGATCTGTAGTAATGTGCGTACATTGAGGCATGCCAAACTGAAGGAGGATCGAGGGCTCCAAATGGAAGCCGATGAACTGGAATGGACCGCTTGGTTGGACATGGGCTTGTCGACAGGGGAGAAGTGACGCTCCGCGTTCACATGTGAGTTGAAATTAGAAGGTAAGTGCCTAGAAAAGCATGTTGGGAGAGGGCCAAGAATCGGGGGATTGAAAACTGGGGGGATAAAAGTGAAGTTGGAACGGGGCGGTAAGAGTGAAAAGCGTAAGAGGGGGAATAGGAAGACGGGAAGGCTTGAGCAGTAGCATCCAAACCCCTATCCACCCTGCTCGATGCAGCAGATAGGGCACCGTTGGTTATCCTCTGCGGTGGTCAGAGGATCAGCAATTTGTTTGAGATAAGATTCATGGTATTGCGTGGGCAGGATATTGTCAGGTTGCCAGGCCTAGACAGGAGAACGATTAGGGTTCTCAACCAAAGCCTTTGGTTCAAAAACCTGACCACATGGCAACGGGTTTGGCGTTGGGCTACAAGGAGTCCGTTCTAAGGAATAAGGTGCCACCCTCATTCCAACCCCCAACCTGGAGGACCAGGAGACTGAGTTTGTCTGACCTCTCACCATTGACCAACCTGATAGGAGTAGCTCTCAGGGTGCCCGGAGGCATCACGCAGTATAGCTCAATGGGTCAATGAGGTACGCAAACCGTCGCACCACGTTAAGGTCCAGTCTAGTTGCGACGGGTTGGTACATGTATTTAGTGTGGTTTTCACTAGGGATTCCATAGTCTGTTTAAATATAACTGCTGTATAGCTTATTCCGAATGGCCTACGCGTATGGCGGACTAACCCAATATGGATGCTTACGGTTGTGTAAGCCCGCGATTCTTCGTCGAGTTCAATCTGTTGGTACGCATGGCTCAGGTCCAATTTGCTTAAATACCCAGCACCAGCGAATGGGGCGTACATATTTTCTATCCTTGGCAGCGCGTATCGATCAAGCCATAGGTCCAGATTTCCCGTTACTTTTAACGAAAACTTCACAAGAGCACAAACGCAGTGACGGCAAACAACGCAAGTGGTACTCGGGCAGTAGTGTTACTTGGATCAGGTGAAGCCATTTCAAGTCTCCAGACTGATCCAAGCCATCGGCTAACGACATTTCGCTCTATGCCTCCTTTTCAATTATTGTTGCAGCCATGCTTTCGAAGCCCGGTTGCTTGGTTTACACATGAAATAATCGCTTCCACTTTTCAAAGGGGTTTTAGAAGCTTTCTAGGCTGTTGGATGCGTTCAAACATGCTGTGCTCATATCTTTAACTTACTTTCTTTGGTTTTCTAGGTCATTCGCTATCGTCGTCCATGAAACATGGGTAAGAATATGAGCAGTTTGTAGCACATGCTGTATGCTTTAGCGTGTGTGGTCACTTTGATCTGCGGCCAGTGGTACATTGCAGATAAAATAGCCGCAGCTTAACATGATATCGTCTTGCTGGGTGACGACTCACAAGTCGTCCAACTTGCATTAAACCGCTTGGCGATTGAAGCATCAAAGTACGGTAGGTACTTTTCGCCATCCAAATGCGAGGCTCTCTTCCAAGACTGGCAGGTGCCTCTGTCTGCACTCACGCTTGTTTGTGAGACACTAGAGTTTGTGGAGGGCTTTGTCTACTTGGGAAGTTGCATCACTACTGGCGGGGCTGTTGGAGACGAGATTTCGATGGACATCTCGAGAGCAGGCCTCACTTTTTCTAGGCTGAGGCATTTGTGGCGTCGCCACGACATTCGTCTCTCCATCAAAGGGCGGGTCTATTGTGCAACTGTTCGTGCTGTCCTGTTGTACGGATGCGAGACCTGGCCCATTCGTAAAGATGACTTGCGCAGGCTATCCGTCTTCAAGTACCGCTGTCTGCGGTCCATTGCCCGTGTGTGGTGGCAGCACCACGTAAGCAATGTGGAAGTTAGACAGCGTGTCTTGGGACGTGGAAGCCACTCGCCCGAGGAGCTCATCTCACTGAATCAACTGCGGTGGTTGGGACACGTATTGCGCATGCCTGTCCAGCATTGCCATTCTTTGACTGCTTACTTCACAGGAATACGGGTAGTCTAAAAACGATATATCGTAAGCCGATGGACACAGATGATGTACTCCACCATAGTTCTGGTCACCCAAAGCATGTGTATGTTGGAATCGTCTCATCTCTGTTTCACAGAGCGCAGACCCTGTGCACAGAGGAAGAAGATAGGAAGGCCGCCCGGAAAGAAGCAATGAACCAAATGCTTTGTAATGGATACCCGAGACGGTTAGTGAAACGCCAGTTGCAGCAGATTTTAAATTCTCAATCACGGCATACCATCGAGTGGATTGGAACGGCAGGTGTTCCTTATAAAGATGGAACTTCGGAGGCCATCTGCAGGGTCTTAAATAAGGAAAACATAAGGGTACTTTTCCAGAAAAGTCAAGCGCTCCACTCTACACTAGTGCACTTGAAAGACCCACTTCCCGCAGATAGGACAACCAAATAGGTTTACAAAAATTAGTTGCGAAGACTGTGCACACGTGTACATCGGCCATACCGCGAGAGAGCTACGCACAAGGATAGCAGAACACAAGAGACGCATAACACGGCCACTGAGAAACGACCTTGAATATGTGGCTCTACTAAGGAGTTCGGCAGTAGCGATGCACGCGATAGATACAGGGCATGAGATCGACTTGGATAACGTTAAAATCGTTAGAAGGGGGTTACGATCAACTCCTCAGAGGCTCTGTTGTGGCGGTTGAGATTAGCAAAATGAACAGCTGCGTGAACAGAATGGACGGGGCAGAGCTGTCTAGCGTGTGGCGAGTTGTATTAACCAGACCAGTCTGAGGAGCGCCGGCGGACGGATCCAGGGCAGACAATGAACATCACACCATCTCCGCAGCCATTGTTAACAGAGCTTGCGTGTATGACGTTGTAACGCGGACCACTCATGGCCGTTCCAAGCACTAATTGGAGTGATGCGTTAACCTGTAACGCGACTGACCTATTGCCTATTGTCTCGATTCCTATCCCAGTTCGCTATAAGTTCCATACCAATCCTCGACTGGTTCACTCGGCCTGAGGAATATTTCGTGTCAGAAGCGAAACGTTGCCCAAAACTATACCAACCGGTCGTTTTCAAACCTTCCTGAAGTCATGAGTTCTCGATCGGTTTCAAGTATTTTCCAAGATGTTCAATGACACATTTGTTGTTATTGATAACCAATCCCTACTTGGTGAGACATGTGAAGAATATTTTAAGTCTTCAAAATATTTGCTTTTATTGGCACCTTCGCTCCAAATATCAACGTGTTAGGCAAATGCAAAAGGTGGGCGTGAAATTGGCTGATAAATAAGACGGTGACGCGTTTGTGTATCGTTACGTAATCCAAGTGGCATGCATAAAATTTGTAGAACCGAAAGATGTTGTGATCACTTTAATGGGAATAGCATCAGGATGAATATGGTGATAAGCGCGCATGACTTTGATATGTGTGAAAGTACTAAATCCAAGAAGATAAGAAGCGAAGTAATGAATGTGTGGAATGGTGATGCAGTTGTGCTCTGTAGTTGCCACAGGGTCCCCAATCGGATGCTGCTTTCTTCGCTGATATCTGCAACGGTGATGCCCACATGTTTTGAGATGGTTGAAGTATTCCTAACTGGAGCATGGGTTGGAACTGATCCTTAGCTTTTTTGAGTCTTTTCGGATGTAGACGACGCGGACGGGAGAAAACTAGGGTACCACCGTTGGTGAGATGGTGACATACAGAATGTGTTACATTCGGCGAATGAAAGCTTGGTTTTAGTAGACCTGGAAATCTATGGAGGAGTTTTGTAGTATGGAGAAACGTTCTGTAACAAGGGTACTGGGGTATATGGATGGCATACACACTATGTTACCAACAACGGAAAGCCGCATGTTGACATCTAGCAAACGCTGGCTTCGGAGATCCACAAACAAGTTGAAATGTTTTAGGAAATCCGCTCTTACTATCGGTTGCTGTACGTCTGCGACTATCAATATGCAACTGAATCGTTGCCGTAGACCAAGGCAGAGTAGTAGGGTTAGTTGACCCTTTAATAATGGTCCCATGGCTGCTGTTAAGCACATTGTGGATGGAGTGCGGTTAGCAAAAGAGCCGTTTGGGGGTATTGCGCTGGTGTCAGCCCCAGTATGGACAAGAAAACTGAAACCCGTGGTCCGATCTAAGACAATGAGTCGGTGAGAGTTAGATTGCGGTTGGACATGGGCGGTGCTTACCTCTATCGTCTGGACTTTTCGTTCCCCGAACACGGAACTTCTGGCGTCCGTTTGACGGAAGGAGTAGGGTTGGGTGCACTTACGGGCTGAATGCCTGAAACGACTGTTACCAACAAACAATTAAGCACGCGATAAAGAAGGGCTTCTTGTTCGAGTAGATGAACAAGCACTAGAAGTACGACTTCGTGTTGGTCGATTTAACAGTTCATCTCTCTTGCCAAATCGTCCAGACGGTCGTTAATCGAGTTTTGTAGACTCTGTTTCAACGGCGTGGATGTCAGTTGTGTTAGACTGAATTTCTAAAATCTTGTCAGCGATACTAGTGAGTTGTGTCAAGCGAACACTTAGCATTGCTGTCTAGGACAGGCTGTATGTGCTGGGTAGACGCTTCAGAAACAGCTGCTTAAATAACGCGTCATCCAGTCTGCGATCGCCTAATACACTGCGGAGGCGTTTTAGGAACTGGAAAGGAGTGCGTCCGTCTAGTGATAAGTCGCTAATCACTTGTTCAAGATGTATGTGTTCAGAAACGGCGGTTCGTTCGATGATGCATGTTTAAGCTGCGAATAACGCTTAGCGTTATCCGGTGACGACAAAATGTCTCGTAGGCCAGCAACGATCTCTAGTCGCAATACGGCTAGCGCATGATAAAGCATGGTTTGTTCGTGTGTGATAATGCGAATAGCAAGCTGCTCAAGGACCTGATTAAACAATTTCTGTGAGTCATGGTACCAAAATCGAGGTTTACAGTGTGATGGGAGTATACACTCGAACGAACGTGCGGTGCCAGCCCAGCAAGGAAGCCGTTAGGCTGCCGCAAGCAAAGGCGGCAACCGATTGGACGTTCACACGTTTCTCGCATGTACGCTGATTGGCAAACAGTTGAACGCATTGGAGTGAGTTTGTTTGAGTGAATCAAAGGAAAAATGTCATGCATCAACAAAGGTCGTTAATTATAGATCCAACCAGTTGTATATACCGATATGTTTCACTCGCCCTCTGTCTCCGTTTTCGCCTGGTCCTGTTGTTTGCAGAATATACGTTTTGTCCCTGAAGGACCGACTTTTTACATGGTGTCAGAGGTGGGATAAGAACATTAGTACCACCCAGACGATGATTGGAGCTGCACCGGCTATTCAAATGCCTGCTCCGCTGAACGTGGATGAACGCAGTTTGGCAAGCAACTGGCGTTTGTGGAAGAGCAAATGGATGAATTTCTGCACTTTATCGCGTCTGGACAAACAACCGATGGCGTACCGCTTGGCCATGTTTCGACACGCAGCAGGAGATGATGCGCGCCGCGTGCTAGAGACATTGTGTTACGACAAGAACGAAGATGCCAACAATCTGGAGACAGTTCTTGAGAAGTTCAGTGAATACTGCGAAGGCTAAACAAACGAGACATTTCAACGCTACCTCTTCTTTTCGCGGAACAGGCGGTCAGGTGAATCCGCTGACACGTACGTCACTGAGCTAAAGATTTTGGCCTGATCCTGCAGTTTCTGTAAATGCATGGCAGACAGTCTCATACGGGACCGCATTGTTCTTGGGATCAATGACGAAGGTTTGACGAAGCGACTATTACGAAAGCGCAACCTATCTCTGCAGCAATGTATCGACATCTGTAACAGTGAGTCCTCCACTGCCTACCAGTTCCAGCAGATGACAATCGCAGGTGATGCAGAGTTGTGCGCCGTTTCCAGGAGCAAAACTACGAGGGCCACGACCGCGCGACAGGAGACCTGCAACTTCTGTGCAACACGACATCCGAGGAACCGCGAACAGTGTCCGGCGTGGGGCCGCATTTGTGTCAAATGTGGGATGCGCCATCACTTCGCCCGCTGCTGTCAATCGACAGATGTCAGTGCACTCGTTCCAGACAAATCAAAAGAAGACACCGAACAATCGATTGGTAAAGTGTCTCGAAAAGCGTCGCAGAAGTGTGTCTATGCAAGTCTTCTGATCGAGGGACGGTCTGTGCGATTTCAGTTAGACACAGGCGCGACGATCAATATTTTGCCCAGAAAGCACTGCCGCGGCGTGCAAATTCAATCGGAGCAAGATTATTTACGCATGTGGAATGGTTCCAGACTCAAGCCAAAGGCTCAGCGACAATTGAAGTGGTCAATCCGAGAGACGGTGTTTCGCATCGTCTA
Source organism: Dicrocoelium dendriticum (assembly GCA_944474145.2). Taxonomy (NCBI): domain Eukaryota; kingdom Metazoa; phylum Platyhelminthes; class Trematoda; order Plagiorchiida; family Dicrocoeliidae; genus Dicrocoelium; species Dicrocoelium dendriticum. The sequence goes on from OX104060.1 coordinate 56,821,771, forward strand.
CAGTTCGTGATCGTGGATGAGGATCTCACGCCGATTCTCGGCACTGATTCGATTTTATCTCTTGGCTTTGTCATTTTTAACCATGATCGTTTTGTGTACGCTTGTCAGAGTGAAGCCAATGTTAGTGACCTGTATCCGTCGGTGTTTAGCCCGGGTTTAGGGGAAGTCGAGGGTACCGCTCACCTGTCGTAAGATCCTTTGGCACGCCCGATTGCGTTACCTGCTAGGAGAGTCCCATTTGCGCTACGTGACCGATCTTCCGCGGAATTGAACAAACTGGTTATGCAGGGGGTGATTGCAAAGGTTGATGAGCCAACAGACTGGGTTAGCCAGGTCGCAATCATTACGAAGAAAAATGGCGAACTACGCGTATGTATAGACCCGAAGCCACTGAATGAGGCCCTGCGTAGAGAACATTATGCACTACCGACGTTAGAAGATGTTTTACCACGTTTGACAAAAGCCAAGTTTTTCACGAAAGTGGACCTTTCTTCCGCATTCTGGCACGTTGTTCTAGACAACGAATCCAGTTTCCTCACCACATTTGCTACACCGTTCGGACGTTATCGTTGGCTACGATTACCGTTTGGCCTGAAGGTGTCTAGCGAAATTTTCCAAAAGCGTTTGGTGTAAGCAATAGATGATTTAGATGGCGTAACCTGTGTGGCAGATGACGTTCTGATTTACGGTTCTACCGAAGAAGAGCATGACACTAAGCTACACCGGTTCCTGAGGCGTTGCGTGCAAAAGAACATCAAGCTAAAACGCGAGAAAGTAGAGCTGCGGAAAGAGGAGGTGATTTTCCATGGGCATGTGTTAACATCCGACAGAATCAGAGTTGACCCAGGGAAAATTAAGGCGATACAAGAGATGCCGTCCCCTAACGATGTGAAGGCAGTCCATCGCCTAAACGGTATGGTGAACTATTTAAGCCGGTTCCTACCAGGACTCGCTGATGTCATGACTCCGATTAGGCAGTTAACTCATAAAGGAGTAAATTGGAGCTGGGGAAAGGAACAGGATTTGGCTTTCGCAACCATTAAGAGCCTTATCAGTAATGCGCCCGTACTCGGATATTACGATCCAGCACAACCATTGGAGGTACAGTGTGATAGTAGCCAGAGTGGAATAGGTGCTGTTCTGTTGCAGAACGGAAGACCTTTGGATTTCCGCAGTCGAGCACTCACAGAGACCGAGAAGCGGTACGCACAGATCGAGAAAGAGATGCTGGCAGTGGTCTATGCCATGGAGCGTTTCAATGATTATACTTTTGGAAGAAAGACAACCGTGTACACTGATCATAAGCCGCTGGTGTCGATAGCCACTAAACCACTGAATAACTTTCCTCGCCGTCTGCAGCGTATGCTTATCCGGCTCCAAAAGTATGACATTGACATTGTGTACACACCTGGCACACAGATGTTCATCGCGGACACCCTGTCGAGAGCACATCCGCCAGTGGCCGAACATCATTTAGAAGAGATCGAGACAGTTAGCATGGTGCAGCATCTGGCAGTGACAGAAAGCCGTTTGAAAGACATAAGGCGTTTCACGGAGGAAGACCAAACTTTTGCAGGTTTGCGAGACGTTATCCTCAATGGGTGGCCAGAAACAAAGAAGCAGCTCCAGAAAGAATTAACACCCTACTTCAATTTTCGGGACGAACTCACTGTCTGTGACGGTCTGTTGTTCAAGGGAAGTCGAATCCTAATCCCTTCTTCTCTCCGAAAGGAGATGCTGGAGCATATTCATCGCGCTCACCTGGGTGCAAATTACACTATTAATCGAGCAAGGGAACTGATGTTCTGGCCAGGAATGACAGGTCAGATCAAGGATCATGTGTCTAACTGTGAGGCCTGTCGTTCACACGACATTCGGCAAACGAAGGAACCGATGATGCTGCATGATGTTCCGAACCGACCGTGGCAAAAGGTAGCAGTGGATCTATTCTGGGACTTTACAGGGTATATGGGTGGCATGCACACTATGTTATCAGAAACGGAAAGCCGCATGTTGACATCTATCAAACGCTGGCTTCGTAGATCCACAAACAAGTTGAAATGTTTTAGGAAATCCGCTCCTACTATTGGTTGCTGTACGTCTGCGACTATCAATATGCAACTGAATCTTCGCCGTAGACCAAGGCTGAGTAGTTGGGTTAGTTGACCCTTTAATAATGGTCCCATGGCTGCTGTTAAGCACATTGAGGATGGAGTGCGGTTAGCAAAAGAGCCGGTTAGGGGGTATTGCGCTGGTGTCAGCCCCAGTATGAACAAGAAAACGGAAACCGGTGGTCTGATCTGAGACAATGAGTCGGTGAGAGTTAGATTGCGGTTGGACATGGGCGGTGCTTACCCCTATCGTCTGGACTTTTCGTTCCCCGACGGCGGGACTTCTGGCGTCCGTTTGACGGAAGGAGTAGGGTTGGGTGCACTTACGGGCTGAATGCCTGAAACGACTATGTTACCAACAAGCAGTTAAGTACGCGATGAAGAAGGGCTTCTTGTTCGAGTAGATGAACGAGCACTAGAAGTACGACTTCGTGTTGATCGATTTAACAGTTCATGTATCTGTTTGGCCAAATTGTCCAGACGGTCGTTAATCGAGTTTTGTAGACTCTGTTTCAACGGCGTGGATGTCAGTTGTGTTAGGCTGAATTTCTAAAAGCTTGTCCGCGATACTAGTGAGTTGTGTCAAGCGAACACTTAGCACTGCTGTCTAGGATAGCCTGTACATGCTAGGTAAACGTTTCAGAAACAGCAGCTTAAATAACGCGTAATCCAGTCTGCGATCGCCTAATACACTGTGGAGGCGTCTTAGGAACTGGGAAGGAGTGCGTCCGTCTAGTGATAAGTCGCTAATCAATTGTTCAAAACGTACGTGTTCAGAAACGGCGGTTCGTTCGATGATGCATGTTTAAGCTGCGAATAAGGCTTAGCGTCATCCGGTGAGGACAAAATGTCTCGTAGGCCAGCAACGATCTCTAGTCGCAATACGGCTAGCGCATGATAAAGCATGGTTTGTTCGTGTGTGATAATGCGAATAGCAAGCTGCTCAAGGACCTGATTAAACTATTTCTGTGAGTCATGGTACCAAAAACGAGGTTTACAGAAACTAGGTCAATGTTTGGTTGTGAGGTGTGCGCGTAATCAACTTGGTGATGGAAGAGCCAGTGTTAGGTAAAAAGCGGATTCAGTAAAATAGCCAAAGTACAATGTCTCACGTTGGGCCACCAATTATTAGTGCTGCTTAAATCGTGACTAGCTACAAAAATATGAAGGCTAGATGCTCATATATATGACGATATTGTACAATTAATAACGATATATACAACAGAGCTTTATGTGCTTGCATGACGGCTGTGAGTCCAATTCATCTTGTGTGCGGTTTCGACTATAGCTGCATCGTGCCATGAACAGGTGGACGGGAGTTCTCCCCGTTGTCCGGTCGTTCCATTTGTATTCTGTCTTGATGTGACAGGTATATGCACTTTGAGTGGGTGTTAGCTAAAGTGCATTCTCAATGACCCATGATTGTCACGTGCTTCGAAGCGGATGTGGTACTAGATAGGGCTCACAATGCTGTAATGACGTCGGCGTGTATATCACGTGATGCATATCACGTAGCGTGTGATTAGGCTTTGCCATGCATTTTAAATGGAAAGTACAGTACTATAAATAAGTGTTTTGAGAAACGCAAACGGGCCTAACAGACGTCTTCGATAGCGAAATGGGGGATGAACGCGGACGTGAAAGCACTGTCGCAGATCGCTCTAGACAGTAAAGTTTGAGAAAAGCTTATCGTGGACCATTACTCTTTTGGAGAAGTGAAGATAAAGTGCACGCAGAATGGCAGTATATATCTCTGCGACCCCATTCTAGCCAAAAACACAGATTAATCAACCACGCGAACTGCAGTGCGTATTTCTGACAATGCGACGCTGGTGAGCCTGAGGTAAAGGTGGCGGTGTTCCAGGAGTTGGTGGAGCGTGTAGACTTGATCCACTTATCCACGACCGGAGCTAAAACCGTTATTCTTCACGGTAGCAGGAGTAACGTAATGGGGATAATCTGCGAGACAAAATGAATGCCAATTGCAATGACGCAACAGACGAATCTAATCGCTCGATGGTTAAAACATGAAATGCGAGCAGCTTTCTTGAAAATCGGTATAGTAACAGATTTGCTACAAAAGAAAGGCGCATTTTATTCACGCCAGTTTTTAGAGAACGAAGAGATCAAGTGGTTAACGAATACTGAGCAACTCCACCTGTACAGTCGCGGCGGAAATCCACCTGAGCTGACAGTCTTTAATCGAATCAAGTGTTGAATCTCGAGGTGGACCTCACTTTGCTCAGTGGATCCAGTGGGATGAGCCGCAGTATGTGACTAGGTGTACTTCGCAAACGGATGTACGGTGAAGGCCAGTTGAACGGCGAATGTAAGAGCTCGGCCCACCGGTCTATACGCCTCCGCTGGTTGGTGATTGTTGACTCATCCGCCTTGCAAGTAAGCTCACTAACGTCAAGCTTCCCGAGGCCAATTAAACGAATGAACTAAAAAGCCTACGAGTTTTACGAGAATGGGCAGCTGTCTCTGTCTCAAAAACACGCTTAGGCTACCTATCTTTGCGATCCTTGCGTAGGCTGCTTGAGCTGCAGGTTAGCAGAACAGTGTCGTTCATTATTAACGGATTCTGCCGGGATCTCTGGGGTCTTCGAACAGCTTCCAAGAGAGAGCAGATCTGAGCCTTAAAAGTGCGGCGAGATAGGTCGCATCTTATTGTCTGAAAGTGAGCATTGCTTTCTGTGTACGAGTCCAGTGTTGCTCTACGCCCTGAGGTGGATGGTAAGAGAGGTTTATTAATGAGGACAGATAACTCACCTGAATAAAGGAGTCAGCTAATCTGTTCACTACCATCTTGTAGTGCTTCATTTTTGGGATCCCCTTTCGAAATACATGCCTGGTTCCGCACATACCAGCGCAGGATCCTAGTCGTTTAAAGTGAACGAAAATGTCTTGCAGTCCCCTACGCTGCCCCGCGATCTGAATCTGATTACAATACTATCCATTTGAGTCCACACTTGTGTCAGCGAAGGGGGGCGCCAAGTTGCGGTGAGTTTCTTCGTATGCCTGACGCTTGTGCTCGGGAGAAACAGATGGTTGTCTTCGCAGAATGTTAGCAGCCTCTCTCTATTTTCCGAGCGGCCGTTGTTAAGTGGCACCTGGGTTACTAGTCGGTAACAATGACACGTAGGTGTGTCAACTACGGGGCAGTAGAGAAGTTGGAGGCAGCTGGACCCAAAGTGTATTGTGCAGAGTACAAGAATAGGAACCGAACCAGTAAGGACAAGGAGCGGTATAGCACGGCACTGACGAAAGAATTTTGTGAATATGGAAGTGCAGTCAGTCAAACAAATGGACGTTGTGAAGGTCCACCAAACAGTAAAATCCAATGTTGTAAAAAACGGAAAGAGTGTGTTTTCAGGTACACTACATCCTCATTGAGCGCCTAGCGACCGCCAAGATGAGGTTGGTATAATAACAGGCCGCCAACCATTGTACTGAGATCCACAGCAAGGACAACGACCTCGAGTTCTTGGCGTTACTCAGGTGATAATAAAGCTCCCGATAAATTCCGTCATTTAAGGAGTCACAACTACAGTCAGCCGGAGTGTAAGCTGAGATCAAAAACAAGTTGCGTCTCTCCTCTCGACGCTTGTTGATTTTACATGAACACCGAAGCCGAACTTCCCACAGTTGGGTGTTAATTGGTTTCCAGTCCATCAGTGCGGCCTCGGTCGTGTCACTTAGTGCAATAACTACACCAGTCAGACCCATTGAGGCTGCTTCTGGGTTAGCAGAATTACACCGATGTCATATGGCAGCGCGGTCTGAACAAGGAATTTATACAGGTTAAAAGGCGTGTTTTTACAAGTCCCGTCAAATAGATGGTGGATATCAAAATAATAATGAGGCTAATAATAATAATGAATAATAATAATAATAAAACGGTTGGTACTTTAAATAGGAAAAGAAGGACTTATCTTTCACTTCACTGTCGTTCTGCAATCCGCGTTGATTCATAGAATCCACAGTTAACATCAAATACACTCCAGGAGTAGGATGGAGACGTAGCGTTAAGTGACAAAGTGTAAGTGGAGGAGTGCGTCATTCAACGGTCTTTTAAATACTGTTATTGTCGGTGCCGGCGACTGATGCTGGGAGAATATTCCATGGGTGACAGACACGAATGGAAAAATATTTCAGTGGCACTCCAGACGGCTATGTTGTTCTGCGAGTTTCAGTGAGTGACCCCTCAGTGTTGCATTCCTGCTGAGTTGCAGTAAAAGGGGGGGGCACACAGAATATGGGTCGCGCAGAATCAAGTATGCCAGAATCAGGCCGCCTCGTAGTCTGCGATAGCTTCCACTGAATATCCCCAATGGTTGCAGCCTCTCCTGGTGTGAAAGATTGCGCATTCCAATTACGTTCTTAGATACTCGACATTGTGGCTGCTCCAGTGCATTAAGGTCGTGTTTCAGCCATGGATGCTAGCCTTGAATTGCGTATTCGACATGGGGAGGACATACGCACTAGCAGTTGTCGAAAAATAGAGCTCCCTATTTGTCCGAACAACCGTCGCAACAGCCTGACGTGTTGATTTCCAGCCCTCGAGGCATTTTCGGATTGCCTGGATTGCCTGGATTATCTGGGCTGACGAAGCTCTTGTGTCGAGCGCGAAACGTTACCTAACTACTATACCAACCAATTGTTTTCAAGCCTCTCTGAACTCAGTTCCTCTGATGTTTTAGGGAGTGTACCTTGCATTTAATCACATTGAAAGCCAGTAAGGTTTGGGTTGACCATTGATATACCGTGTCTAGGTCACTCTGAAGCAGAAACTGATCAGCATTCACCTGAACTTTGCACCAAAGCTTGATATCATCGGCAAACATTAGGAAATTTGAAGTGATTGTCTGTGCAAGGTCATTGGTAAACAGCAAAAGCAGATGTTAACCTAGAACTGAGTCTTTCGGCACACCACACTCGAGTTGTATGGGGCCCGATAAAGCGCTCCGAACTCTGTCCACTAATTGTCGTTGAAGTAGAAAGTTGGCAATCCAGCTTAAAAGAGAATCGCCGATCCCGCAATACTGGGGCTTGGAAAGTAGTATCCGATGGTCTAGACGATCGCAAGGCTTCGAAAAACCCAGGTGGATCACCTCAACATCTTATTCAATGTCAGCTGACTCGGTCCAAGTACTGCGTGCGATTAGTAAATTCGTTGTATATGATCACTGTCGACGGCAGCCGTGCTGCTGGGGCGTGAGGATATTGCAGTTTTCCAGATAACACACCAGTGTATCGGCAACGATGTATACCATGACCTTGGAAAGTTCAAGGGGAGTTGGTACTGGGCGGTAGTTGAAGGGCTCAGTTCTCCTTCCAACATCGTGAATCGGGTTTTTATTCCAAGCTGCTACATAGCAGGAACCTGGTTCCGGTCTAAGCAGCGCTGGAAGAATTGCTTGAAACTTCTTACTAGTTGACTTGCTGCTTCCAGTGCCTCCGGAGGAATGGTATCGACACCCGGGAAGATTTGCTTGCGTAGAGACGTCAGCTCCTGCAGTACGGACTCTGCGCTAAAAGAGCTGTGGCCGGGGGACGACAAAGGCTGGAAGATCGTATAATAGCAAGACCCACTGAAACTGGGGGGGGGGCATATTGCATCCGCAGCGCGTTTGCTGCATCCGCAGCGCTTTTGCTGCATCCACAGCCGATTTTGTTGGGCCGTCGACCGGTCTGAGTGGAGGATATCTGCCTCACCTTTGGTAGACCATTGACATGCTTGTACAACAGTTTGTAGTTAGTACTGAAGGTTTTTGCGATCTGCTGATATGCGGCTTTGTTTACTCTGCGCAGTTGAGTACAATGGTTACGTTCGGCTACGTAGTTCTTCCGGATTTTCTGCGTTGGAGCTTCTCTGCACACCAGCTATGCATCATTGCGTACTACCATCCAACGTTGAGTTCTGCTCCTAACGAAATAAAATGATGTAGACTTATTGCAGACTTCATCTCTTAAGCATCCGTAATCAGCTGGCTGAATTTGTTGACGAACTAGAGCCAGGCGACTTCCAGGTTGTGGCGCTGACGAGCTAGGCTAATCGATCGTAGCTTGCGATGGTTCGCACAGTTTCATAGTTCGCATTCCGATATTCCGCATAGCAGATGAAGTTGAAACTTATGAGTGCGTGATCGCCGCGACCCAGCGGGTAGTTTACAGACAACACCTCAATACCATACTCTTCAACGGTAAGCACAGTATCCAGTAAAAATGGTCAGCTACTTGTTCTGAACCGAGTGGGCAAAGTGATTTGATTATAAAGCGGAGCAGTGGTTATGAGCTCCTGTAGACCGGCTTTGATTTGTTCTCCGACTGCTGCAGGGTTTTCTAAACAATGTATGTTGAAATCACCCATGAAAAGGATGGGAGTGAATGTTCCTTTTCGGGTGCCTCTTAAACCAGCCGTAAGGTGACAGTCGGTGTCGCATATGGAATTAAGGAGCGGTACACCAGATTGATAAAGCAAGTATCACTGCCTTTTACCAGCAATCGGCACCAAAGGGAATCGGGGAACTGGGAGTCTGGATCCTCCACGTCTTCGTACAGTAAGGCCTCAGTAATACAGACATACTCCTCCTCTTTTTGTGAGTCTATCGTTCCAAATGAATGACATGTTTGGTAGCGAAACGTTAGCGTCCGCCATACCAGTGTGTAACTGCGTCTCAGTGATACCGAGGATTGCATCTGACCCGCAATCTTGGCCAGTTTATTGGAAAGACCCTGCGCATTCCTATAAAAGCAGGCCAGTTTCTTGTTCTCTAGGATCCCATGGAGGGCTGAAGGGGTCAGGTGTGGGAGAATGTCGATCGATGATAGGTCGGCAGTTCCTCGTGCTTATGACGGGATAATGATACCTCGTCTGTAACTTGATTCTATCAAGGTGTTCCCCAATCGTCGTTTAGACCTACTTCAGAGTGGAGTGTTGGAGCAGTCAAGTTAAGCACCTGTATCATCGCCGATAAGCTTTTGCTTCCAGTGTCTTGATATTCGAACTTTGCAAAGCTTCTGCAGTCTTTAACCGTAGTTCAAATAGAGGTCTTTTCCGATTTCTGCGCCATCGATCCAAAACATCCTTTGCCGTTTGCTTTGACTGAGCCACAAGTTTTAAGATTCTAGAGTCGCATCCTCTATAATTTGGGGAGAGAGGCAGCCTGCTGAAAATAAATAAATTATCAGCTATGCGACGTAACGGCGCTTCGCTGCCGCTCAACCACCACCAGTCGCGCGTGGGTTGAATATACCGTGAGAAAGCCACCACTACGCTGATTCGAACCGGTGACCTTGTGGCTGCAAACTGGTGCACAGACCACTCGGGCACCAGCCGACAGCCTGCTGAATGATAGCGCCATGAGAGTATCCAAGGAAAGTATTACACGAATGCATCGTCACTGTCCTAAATCTTGCTTTCCGGCCACTTGAACATCCTTAGAAGGATGCTCTGGCACGCCATGTATGAAACTTGTGTTTAGGTGATCTTGTTTGCTGTGTCCCACCTCGGTGTTTTTTGATTGCCGCGCGCTCCAAGAGACATCAAGATAGATGCGTACTCCACAGGATCCCTGCCTTAGCGCACTTGTAGTGAATAAAACGTTCTCTAAATCAGTGGAAGGTTCGCGCGTTACTCGAATTAGTCTGGCTTCCCCATAGGGTGAAGAGTTCAGATGACTAGTAATCCGTAATAGGTTTATGGGTTTGGCATTAACGCTCATCATCATGCATAATGAGTTTCATTGGTCTTGCTCGTTCGATAACTTACCACGCAATGGGATGGCGGTAGATCCTGATATATTTGAGCACACAACACTCAGGGCACCATTGTTAAATCTTCTTTTCTTGATATACAAGGTAGTGCCATAACTTGTGCCGACCTGCTGACAAACGTTGATTGATTGCAGTTTGTCTCTCTCTTCGTGTTAATGGTGTTTACAACAGAAGAGTCCGCAACGGCGGCTTCCCGGTTGACCTTCGCAGCAATGTTTGCCTACGCAACTGATGTCCTGAGGGCTTTGTCACGACAAGAGACATTTGAGCTACAGGTACCGTGGGTTGGTGTTCGGTTACTTCTTCCTTGTTTGTGATAGATGTTAAGTCTAGTGGCATTTGCTTAAGCAGACGTTTCGGGTGTGCTTGATTTTCGTTGTCATGAGTACTGCTTGACTCTCATAGCTACGGTCAGTTTTCACTCAGCGTTCTACCAAAGTTAGAGAAGGCTGGCTGCTTGCGGTTCAGGAGAGGCAAATTCTGTAGCATTCCGTTGCTCAGAGGCCACTACGCTTCCCTGGTGCATATTTGCTTCCATTGAGATAATCTTACCGTTCATTCGCTGCTCGGCTTCTGCGGTCAACCGGTCACAGTTCTGGACAAGGATAAGCACAAACTTAACAGTAAGATAGTCGAGCAAGCAGTACAGAACCAATGGAGATCTTGTGAGCTATTTCTCTCCTGTACCTGTTGTTGGGACAAATTTGCACACTTCGGATGACACGATTCCAAACAATGCGAGTAAGCCAAACCCATTTTAACCAAGCGATGGCATTCTCCTAACCCGCAAATGCCTTTCGCTTAGAGCCCTTACGGATTTGCATTTTTGCCGTTCGACGTGGTGTCGTTACCTGACCCATTGTGTTGGTTTAAGTTCTATACTTCTACAGCTTAGATAGCGGCGCACATCGGCTAGGCGAGTGTTGTGGCTACAAGGTCAAATGAGTGGTCGGCGCGGTCGTGCGACCAGTGTGACGGGTTACGCATGCGCACTGACTGACTAGATCACAACGAATAGTGAGTACTTGAAACCTGTTAACTGAATCTGAACACAACGCTGAACACGGATTAAGAGGTCACAAATTCCTCTATAACTACATTGAGAAACACCGATTTGGAATAAGCGTAGGCTTTTCGGACTGCCTCGAGTATACTATATCGAATAGTGTCACACAGAAGGGTAGCCGGTTCAATGTGATTGAGTTATTGGCTTGTGCTTAACCATGAATGACAGTTAAAACGGTTAGTGATGGTGAGGACTATAATCACGAAGGATAATTCCACGTATGATAGATCGTGTGTAGGGCTGGTAAATCCTGTTCTAATGAGTGTACGGTGACAACGCTGCGAGAAGATAGAGGATAGAGAGGACTAGTCGAAATGACCACGGAGCAGGCGCGTCACGCTTCACGTAATTGGCTTATACCGTGTCAGGGATGTGAGAGCAAGTATGGTGCTTGGATTCTGCAATCGGGTTCCAGAAAGGCAACAGATATCAATATCGAGGGACTCCATGGTAAGCGCTAGATCAAGCCGTTGCTCAGTCTGCCCGAGCCTCCGTACGTTGAAGTACGCCAGATGGAAGGATGACCTAGGTCGACGGAGAGCCATTAGTGGAACTCCATAGTCCGCAGTGCAATCAGGATCAGAAGTAGATCCATGAACACAAACATCAGGTAAGGAATAACAGGGTTGTTAGCAAACAGTTGGCATGCGATGAATTTGCATGCATACAAGAATCAGAAATAGTAGCAGATGAGCACTGGGGTAAAAAGATCCCTGGTTTTTGTCAGAGGGTGTGATACTACCTGATTGCCCGGGCCGAACTAAGGAGTTGACTCAGCATACGACACCTTGAGCATTTGGTTGAATATCGAGCCCGCAAGGTGGCAGAGAAAATTTTAGTTATCACTCTCCTCAGAAGCCGGGGACTAATTGCTCGGTTCATGCGCATTTCGTTTTGTAGCTTCCCAAACCGATTTCTGCAAGAGACTGCCGCAATACAATGTCCCACCAGGGTGAGGCAAGGCGCAGTAACTTTATTTAGTGGCGGCTACCTCCGTCACATCGCAGTGTTTTTAAACAAAGTTGTGGCTTCTACAGGGAGAACGTTTGCTATGCGGAAACACACAACGTCCTGAAACACTGCTGCCAATTCATTTGATGTAACTGGGTAAGCCCAAACCACCCATTTAGCTCCCCGAACAGGTTGTGCGACGAGCGAGCCAAACAATAATTATCAAATAGTTCATATACCTGATGCATGATTTCGGAATGTGGGCTGACTCCGAATTATCTGCTGATCTCATTCTCATGTTTCTGGCCTTAAGATTTCAGGTTTACACCCGACACACGGCTTGTGCGTGGGGTTGTGCATTGCAAAGCACTCTTGTTTCCTCTGTAAGTACACGCATCTTTTGGATGTTAGGGTCCCAGTGGCTGGTAGCTCCTGAAGGTGTTGCCACTAGCTGCTCAAGATAAACTTGATTGAGCAACTCGATTCATTTTATTCACCGAAATTCTGCACGTAATTCCTCGGCAAAATCACTGTAACTTCGATACTCTTTTTTTACATTCATAACCTCTGTTGTGATTCGCTAAGTAAGCCAACCGGTGGTCTGAGTGCCCTCCGCAAGCACGCTTCTAACGCAGCATTCGGTCACATAGCAATGTGGCATTCCTATTGACTAAAAACTGATTTTCAATGTTACCGTTTTTTGCGTTCTGTACTTTTTGCGTTCATTATGTACACAGTTATAGCATCCCATAGACTGAGCTATAACACAGAATTTATGGGCACTTGCAGCGTGCAACACATAACACACGTGATGTATCTCAGGTCAGAGAAGTGGGTGTTTGCAGCATGCCACTAATATTGACACAGTGGCTTCGGAACTGATTGACGAGGTCACTCACTCCTCGCTTTGTCGAGTTGTGCTCCTGAAAGGTATGACGACAACTGGTCCACTGGCATCCTGTTGTTCCTCATCCATCGCGAGACCTTAAAAAGGCAGGTAAGACAGCATGAAAGAGTCATTCGGTTAGTCAATGTAGTTTATGGGGTCGAAAATTGCGTGAAAATAACTAGCCCAGCCGCTGATCAAAGGTGGCCACATACGGAAGACATATGACTGATTCATATGGAATTGTTCTGTAGCAGACTTTCCATGACATATATATATATATATATATATTTATATATTTATATAGCTCCTCAAGTTGAGACTGATGTTGAATTCATGATGCTTCTTCACCGCAGTTGGGCTAAACCAACTTATACCTACAATATGTTTTTTAATGTGGATAAAATTCATTACATTTTATTTGGTTTGTTCTGCGTACTTGATAATCTTCTCCCAACTTGCACACGTCGCTCATGCAACTTGTGGTAAACTTGTGTAATTGTATCGCGTGGTATTTTTTAACTAACTTTGAACATTTTGTACTTATCACGGATTCACTTATAACCAATTTCTTCTATATGCTCATTTAGCGAGTATTTATGTCGTCATATGCGTTTACTTTATTCAATATCGGCATCTTGAGTGATTGGCTGTTGTTTGACATCCCAGGTGTGGCTGTGCTTGATGTGCATGTTGACAAGGTGCCTACCTGTCTATTACCCACCACCTCGTCCATACTGGCTCCAGGAGACAGTTGGTCGTTACTGGAGGGGACGGGATGCACGGTCCTTGTGATTGTGCTAGGCTTGAAAAGTGGCTCCATGCACTCAGTGTGGAGCAGACTACGGTCCAGCCACCGCCTTGTGTGTGCGCTTGATTCCCAAATACAGCGTGCTTGTGCTTGTCTGTGAAGGAGTGTGGGCCGGCTCCGTTGATGAAACGTGGCTCCCATCCACATGCCTCCCGGGTCTTATGCCTTCGGGTTTATACTGGATATGGGGTGTGTAGATGGAGCTGTGGGTGGTGCAGCGCAAGCTATCCATGGTCCCTCTGTAGGCGTAGACGTCATGTGGCTGGCCACAGTGACAGGCAAATCCGGAACCGGATGCCGCCAACCATATATATAGCATATATGTGTCCTAATCGCTGCCAATATCACAACAGCATGGGGTCACTGTTGTCATGTGCAGCTGGTACTTAAAATCTGGTATATAACATAGTGTCCACTGGGCGCTATCTCACGTTTCACACTGTGTAAGACCTCATAGTTATCCACATCAGCTTTCGTCTCAAGAAGCTTTAAATGGACTTGGGAATCGTTGAAAATCAAGGCGATAAATGGGCTGCTATGGGTGGGGTTAGCTACCTTTTCAGGGACTTCTTGGACGCATTGTGGAAAAAACATGCGTGTAGCAAAGTTGTACTGTTTCTTATACCCATCAGGATTTTTGGAAGGCTGATTGAGATGTAATTTATTCAAATTAAAAGCACAATAAAAGAACTAACTGCAATCTCACATGGAAAACATCGAGGTCCCAAGGTAACTCTCCTATTGCCTACATTCTCATCGCTTAGCACTTAGCGATACGCCGCGCCATATTTGACTCACAGAATAGGCTATAATAGCAGGCATTCCAGTGTGTAGGCGGTAAAGAGGTTTTTAAAGGCAGTTTGTGAAAAGTTTATCTAAGAAGTAGGAACTTCCGTCCACAGCTTCAACTGTTACTTTAGGTTGATTTCCGAGGACACTAGGGCCGCTTAATGTAGGGATAAGAAGTGATCAAACGGCACTCGACAAGAACAAGCGCGGTAAATGCCGAAGTTTATTTGTCAAAAGATGGGTCACTGGTGAGTTATTCTGAGCGCTAATTGAATGGACCATCCTTATCAATGGAGGACAAGCTGAGCTGGGGAAGAACACAGGCCTTTACTGGTTAAAGAACGCAGACTAAACTATTCGGGTTAGGAGAGTACAGGAGCAAGGAAAGGGGATAATAAAACACCCCGCTCCACTTCATGAAGAACAACCGAACTAGTAACAACACAGCGTTCAGTGACTGAGTCGACATAAATACCCCCTTGCTAAGTATTGATTTATTTGTGTTTGAGCATGAGTCACACATTTCTTTGTGCAACGGTTTGAGAGCTGGCGTACATAAGAGGAGGCTAGACTTTCGCATCAACCGTCTAGTCAACTGTGAGTAGCATTTGCAGCTAGATGACGAGCGATTCGTCAGTGCGGTATCTTGCGGATGTACTCGTATGGAAAAAGCCAGTATGCGCCTACATATTACCACCTTATAGGTACACGCACATTAAAACAAAGGACAAAAGAAGGTGCAGACATTCGAGATACGAAATAATATTCGCCCTTCGCTATGAGTTGCATCACTCTTACTCATGAACGAACAAAAAAGGGAGAAATTTTTGACCCTATCATGGTATCGTATTGAAACGCTACCGAGCGGCCGCAAAATAAGTGTCCTCCTGTGTTATTCGCCCTTAAATCTTCGGATAGTTTCTCACTAAGACCTATGTACTATCATTCGATTTGGCTCCGTGGGCTCCTCCTACCACTGTTCCTCTTTCGGATCTGTCATTCGCGGATCACCAGCAAACTGTGCTTTGCAATTTAGAAGTCAACCGGGCTTGAATTTTATCGAAGAATTTATTTTTCCTCTTGTCGCACAAGAACTCTCGTGGTCTTATTTTAAAGATCTTTTTGAGAGGCACCCGAACATCTTACTACCACTCCTTCTAGTCGCTGTACAAAGCGATAGTTGTCAATTTGGTCCGCCCTTGGAGCAGCCACTGTCGTCATTAGACAGTATTTTCCAAGTCATGCTTCTTTGCCTCAATCCTACGCTGCATCGCTGCTTATCCACTTACCAGCTGGATCGATAGCACGCACGTAGCCTATCTACCCTAAGGAACGTGTGACTCATCTGGACGTGACACGTCTGGCCCCTCTGACCCCAAACCAGCGCCGATCTTGCTACCCCTGTTGTAGTGTACACATCCAGTTACTCCATTCCATCTTGTTGGTGGGGAATGTTTACACTATATCATCACCACCTGCAGTCATTCTGCCCCATTTCTGACCGTGATCACATAAATCAGTAGAATTATACTATTCTAAGCTAGTGGTAAGTGAGAGATCTACAACATAGATTCCGAACTCTTCTTTTCTGTCTAATCCCTTTTGGAATTGGTGCAAGTAAAAATAACAAAGTGCACGCCTCAAGTGGATATGGCCCAGTCGAAAGTCAATTATGACCTATGTGTAAAAACCTTTAATTCTGGTCCAGTTTGCTTTAACTGTCAAAAAGCAAACAATTCGAAGTGTTTAGGGATGAGTGCACTCGAAACTAGACAATACAGTAGCAAAACCGAAGCATTTTGGTTCTGCCAGGTGTGCAAATCCATCCCTGTTGTTGCTGTATAATTTTCCTAATGAAAAAGTGTGAAAAATTGGCGGAAACAGTTGAGCAATTAGTGAACGCTAGCAACGCATCTGTGAAAGTAACCAATCCTACACTTGAAACTGAACGGACACCTAAAAACTCCTCCTTTAGGCCGAAGAAGATGGCCAGGTGTCCCAACCTCAGCATCGCGTCGCAGTCTCCAACGGCCCTTAACCACATGACTCCACTAAGTGGAAAAGTCGTTTACAACCCACTTGCTTCTAGGTTCTCCAAGCGTGTACTAACTAGTAATTTAGTTGACATACTCGAAACACAAAACTCCAGCAAGCCCACGGTAAAAAATAACTGGACATCCTACGCAGCGGTTGCTTCTAGGAAAACGCCGTCAAAGACACCCGTGACCCCACTTATCGGAGAGGTCAAAACTGTGCCTCAACATGCATCGCTATCGCCAGTGCGGTTCACAAATCCACAAGAACAAAAGAACCTAGTGCTTTTAAGTAGCGAACCACAAGGTGGAATTATGATGCCTTAAGTCTTGTATGCACTAATGTTCCTGAATTCAAATCCAACACAATAAGGGGCAAATTGACAGACTATCGTAGTCAGTGGGATTCCATCTGTAGTGCCATCAGCATGCGCGCTGAACCCCCTACGCTGAGTCGCATCGCAAGACATCCAAACTCCTTACACTATGGTAAGCCTCGACTACTTCGAGTATCACTACATTCCGCGGAAGAAGCGGAATCCATTCTGCTCGCTGTAAATCGACACCACAGAACATCGAACGGAGTATGTATCTTACCGGATATTCCGTAGAAAGAACGTTCAAATGATATGAACAACCACCAGGGAAGTAGAAAACACGCGCTGAAAACTGTCATTACTCATGACGTTCCCGAGTTTCAAGCTTCATCTCCTAAAGAAGCTCAGGAGCATGGCCTGGAGCAATAAGCGATACATTCGTGAGGCGCTGTCTTAAGAAAATATCATTGTTACCTCCCTGACCAGGATTCCTGTGTCACCAAATTACAAAGGGTGTAGTTCCAGTTTGCTGAAGTTGGTCTTACCGTCTGAGCTAACTTTCCAGACAGTTCTAGAGAACTGGGGTAACTTCCGGAACATGCTGCCAACAGAAATACAACTAAAAGCAGCAGGTTTACGACCAGAGTCTACTGGTTACTCAGTGGGAACAACCGATGTTGCAGAGTCCACCACAGAGACTGATCTGACTGCCGTCATAGCACCCGGCGAGACACTGCAGGAGGTGAGTGACCATCAGGATCATCACGAACGTGACAGCATGGTGCAGAGACTTATTCCAAGTCATTTTCGCCAGCCTAAGACAATTCAAAAAGCTAATAGCAGCCGACCTCAAGAGGGTCGGCCAATTCTCAAACCTAGTGTCTACACCCACAAACAACCTACTAACCTATGAATCACTCACTTGTTTTCATACCAAAGCACAAGGTCTTTTAAGCAAACCGACGGAGCTTCGCATGCATCAGATCTCGATGTCAAGGGACCTCTTTATGATAACCGAGACCTCGTTGAATAAAGCGATCACTGATGCAGAAATCTCACTTCCTGGGATGTCTATTCTACGCAACGATCGACCAAGTAGAGGAGGTGGAGTAGTACTTTATTATCGCAGCGAACTATACATTGATCTCATTGATTACCCAGAGGTTCAGATTGTCGATACGCTTTGGTGCCGTTTTCACCTAAGCCGTGGGGACGCATGTTTGTTGGGTGTGGTGTATCGCCCTCCGTCGGCTATTTTGGAAATGGACAACCGCCTAGCCTCCACAATGAAGACCATTCTCTCACAATCGTACAGCCACATTCTCCTGGTTAGTGACTTCAATATTCATATCAAAGAAACCCCAGCCGGTATCAACGAACACTTCAGAATGGAAGTACAGGAGATAATTAGTGGACCACCAGTCTATAATCACATCACATCTCCCACAAGACTCAGGACGCGAAACAAACCGGGTGTCCTGGATCTTGTATTCACCAACGAAGAGCTTATGATCGAAACGGTATCGATAGAGAGTCCTTTGGGCGGTAGCGACCATGCAACCCTCATGTGCAGTTACGTCTGTTATGCAGAGTATTCCTCAGAAAACACCGAGGAGTGTCAGTGCATTACGGATTACGGCGCTCTAATCAAACTTATAAATGCTACAAACTGAGCATTTCTAGCAGAACGATCCCCTGATGTCGCCTGGTCTGATTTTGCTCACCAATTCAACACGTTAGCAACTAGTGCATCTAGGAAAAGAATTTCGCGAGCGAAGACAGTAAAATCATTCATACGCAGCAGGACACGGAAGTGTATCGTCACGGGGAATTTACTCTGGCGAAGCTACAAGGAGTCATCGAGTGCCGAAACATGGGAAACCTACACTATCCAAAGGAATCAATGCGTAAATCTAGTACACGAAGATAAACTACAGCACCAACAGAATCTTGTCGAGAAATACCTTTCAAACCGCAAGCTTCTGTACAGACACGTTAACGAGCTCCGCAAAGTGCAGCGAGGAATTCCTGCCTTACACACGTTATGTGGACTCGCACAAACCGCAACCGAGGCGGCCAACGCCTTAGGTCCACAATTCGCCCTAAACTTCCAGAGCAGGACATTGCCGCATACACTGTTCCCGATCGTTGTATCACCACCAGGACTTAGCCACATTATGTTTACGAGTGCGGATGTTATGAAAAAGCTAATTGCCCTGCGCGGGCATACCTCTCCCGGCGTTGATAATATTCATCCAAAAGCGTTGAAATTGGCTGCAGTAAACCTGGCGGACCCCCTCTGCAAGTTCTTCCAACGATGCCTTGATGCAGGTGCCAACAATGTGTAAGCAGGACATCATCACATCTATCCGTAAGGGGAGAAGTCGTACAGATGCTGCCAACTATCGCCCGATAACATTACTTCCGGTGCTCTCCAAAATCATGGAAGCGATTGTTGCCGAAGCGCTCATGAACTTCTTGGAAGAAGGCAATACCATAGCGCAAGAACAACATGGATTTCGCAAAAACCGATCTTGCACTTCAAACTTGCTGCTTGCTAGATCCAGTTGGACTGGGACCGTTGACAGCGGCGTAGTTGTTGACGCAGTATATCCGGACTTCTCAAAGGCTTTCGACCATCTGAACAACCGTATCCTCCTTCACAAGCCGCAGTGTTGTGGAATTGGTGACCCAATCCTCGGTTGGATAGGTAAGTTCTTGTTTCAACGATATCTGAATGTAAACGTTCGCGGCGTCATCTCCGACCCAATCGATGTTAAGTGCGGAGTGCCCCAGGGCTCAGTAGTTGGTCCACGACTATTCCTGATTTACGTAAACGATCTCGCGACAATGGTCACCTCCAACTCCTTACTTATCACAAATGGTCTCAAGATATGACGATTCCTTAGAACAACCAGCAACAATGCAGCATTTCAGGATGATCTTGACAGGATCTACGAATGGTTGACTCAGAACCTGCTTCAGTTCAACGCTACAAAGTGCAAGGTGTTGAGCATATGCCATAAAGCCAATTGCGAATACAGACTGGTGGTTCAAATATTGCAGCGCACTACAACGGAATGCGATCTAGGCGAAATAGCGCAGGAAGATTTGGGCTGTTCCCTTCAGGCCGAGAAAGCTTCCAAGAAAGCTAACCAACACCTTGACTTTTTACGGATGGCATTCGGACGCTTTGATCCACCTTTCTCAGATGCTCAACGTCTACGTTCGGCCTCATGCTGAGTACGCCATCCACGCCTAGCAGCCGTGGCAAAAGCAAGATCTTACCGCTCTTGAACTGCCACAACGAAGGACGACCAAGGACTACCAAGAACCCTTACCGATTGAGGCTGAAAACCCTCGGGATCTACCATGGACAAGATCGACGCCTGCGGGGCGACTTGCTAGTGACTTATCTCATTCTGAGGAATCCAAACCATTCTTGTCGTCACCTACTAAAGCTGAATAGTAATACCACACTCAGAGGACACCAGCTAAAGCTGGACACACAATACAGCCGGTTGGAATGACGCCGGAATTTCTTATCCCTTCGTGTGTGCCAACACTGGAAAGCTCTTCCCACATACGTTGTTTCTTCCCCCACGCTAACGGTATCCAAAAGACGTCTGGATGATTCGCTTATCCACTTACATTACGCTATATAATCAGAGATGTCTACGTCAACCAAACGCGAACAAACGGTGCTCATTCTCAGCTTTTGTGCTTCACTATTTACACACTGCTGTTGTGGGATATAGTTTCGGATATATTACAACTGCATTCGTCAACTACCTCAGTTCAAGAAAGCGACACATGAGTGAGACTAGTTGTTCCTTTTGTCCTTAAGGCATACCTTCCCCCTATTACTTCCATAATACTCTACAGTAACAATTCAATACGCATTCTAAAACATTTCAAGGAAGAAGAGCATATGAATCGCTAGACGCTCAAATTGACGATTTACACTTTGTTTACTTTCACTTAAACAATCCTACGGAACTTGTAAGGCAATCGCTTTTTACCTGTAATAAATAGATCATTGTTCATTGTGCCTTATCGTGTATATAGAGATCTTGGAAGCGTTATAGCGATGCACAGTGTGTAAATAAATCTGGACATTGTGGAAGCGACCTACTGAGCAAAACGAGTCAACAAGAGGACAGACGAATATATTGTCCATAGACGGATTCACTTATGTAAAATGTCTATCGTTGGCAAAGCCTTGCATGGTCTCAGAAGCCTGTTATTGGTTCGGTAAAACGCAGCCCGTACCACAAACCTAGAACCAAGTAGACAATTCAAGTAGACGAAGTACCATATTCCCTAATAGACTTCATCTATGAGCATTGTAATGTCAAAGGAAGACGCGTGTTTTTAGTGTTTCCGCTGGAAACACATGAAAGTCATCATTTTCCTTGCGATTCGTCGTTTTAATGTGTTACGCACTCGCAGTTAGGGGATTTAGTTCTCAGCGTGTACTTTAATGAGTATGATACGTTACGAATTATCGGATGCTCTGACGGACCCCAGTAGACCTGCCGTTAAACTCCAAGCTGTTGATGGACCCTGTTGGTACATGAATTATGGATGGTATTTTTATACGCATCTGTGGCAAACATCTAATGAAGTGCTAGTGTTTTCAATGTGGCGTTCTCTGTTTGGTAGCCTGCACAGCAGCACTGGTTTTAGTAAATAACAGTCTATTTGGTGGACAAGATAGTGCTGTCGCTTTATCTGTTTTGCCAACCTTTTTAAAAGCCGCTCTAACATTTCTGCGAGCAACTGTTTACTCAACAGCTTTCCAAACTTGATGAACACAAAGTTATCGACTGCATTGAGTGGCTGCATGGATCTTCTGTAGTGGCATCTGCTCAGCCGTACAACAGAGTGGTAGCAACCGAAGTTTGGTAGGCGCATTTTCAAAGTGAGGTGCGTAGCAGAACATGAAACCACACTGTTGGAGAGATATGATTAAACCACTTTTGGTTGCCGCAATCACTAGGTGTCGAGAAAAGCTTAAACTAATGAATATATTATCTTCATGTAAGTTACAAGGACGTTGAACCGCCCGGTGACAGATCGGCCCGTGTACTTGGCTTGCAGCCCACAGGTAGTTGATTTGAGACAGCAGAGGTGAGGCTAAGCTCGTGAACTTTCGCGCATCTTTTCCACGAACTTATTCCTTCCAAATTTACTTCACACAATCACACAAGACTTGCTTGTCGCATTTACTGCAGGTTTTTTCTCATGTTTATTCCCCATGTATAACGACTCCTAGAACCGCAAATAATTTATTCCTCGCACTCACACCCATGTTTACACTTATTTGGCCGAATAGTCGACATAAGTTAGGCTTGCTCTAACCATGCCACTGCATTCCAATTTAAATGAGCAGTGCTGACTCTACTTGAAGCTGGGGTTCAACAATGTGACCGATGCGCTCTGATTTTGTATATTTCTACCGAAGAAGAATTATGAGAAATCGACCAAAACGACGGATTAGATAGAGTGCTTTGAGGTTACATCATCGAATAAAGTAGAACCTGTGACACAGGAAAGCCATATTGGCTCCGACTTTGGATCAAAGAATAATTTTAATGGTGCTAACCGCCCCATCGTATCTGTGTCAATCAAGTTGACACATGCTAACTCCCTAAGCAAGCAGATCGCATTCGATTCGATCACTTTCTCCTCCTTCCTGGAGGAAACAACTAACACTTCGGTCAAGATGTTGGAGTCTTAGAGCCGTGGACGGTCCATTACGGTCATTATCAGTCTCTTCCATAGCTCCAGCTTCTTTACCGAGCACAGTCTATGCGACAGAGATTTAGGAACATCTCTATTTTGCTTGCTAAACAGCCTAAAGTACAATCGGCAACTTCTAAGCGGTAGTAGCTAGACAAAACCACATTAACTCATACGTACACCAATTATCCCCTATCCTGCCGTTCGTAATAAACAGTAGGCCACTAGACGAACGTACTCGGTGGAATTCCATCTGCGATGCGAGCGACATTCGGGTTTGAACCACCACATTGAGACAAGTAACATTGCACACAAGTTCATAATACTCCGGTGCGTACCAGGTAACAATAGACTCAACAAAGGAAATAGAGACCATCCTACTGTTGGCAGTTTGCTTATGCTGCGCATTGAGTAGGATGCATCTAAGTCTCAATGCCCCATGAAACTAGCACCTAAAGGAAACGAAAACAAAGGCGGGCCTCCAGAAATGACGATAAGAAAAACATAGCTATTTGTGGTTTCCAAAGCAACAGGATTCGCCTGGCCAAGAGGCGCAGACACATGAACGGGAGCAGTGGCACTACTTCCGTGACTCACTTTCTCTGGGCAATCCCATTGCCAAATTGGCTACGAGAATTGCTTCATCACAAGGATTATGGTCTTAGATTAGTACAGTTGTGCTACGCTTCGAAAGAACGACAGAGCTCTTTCTAGGTACCTGGTAAAATTTTCGAACCATACTGCCAACCGAAATTCGCAAGAAGGCGGTAGGCACACACATACGAGTGATCATTAATTCGTTGCAACACGCATCATCTGCAAAACATTCGTTTGCACAATCCTGCAGAGAGATTGCCAGAATACCACGCGAGGCATCTGACAGGATCCTGGTGAAATTCGTGATCTGGATGGCTCTGTGTCGCCATGTGGCTCGACTGCAATTCAAGAAGCCATGAGCTCTCAAGCAAATGACTAGCGACCGACCGCCAAACGATCGGTTCTAAACTCAATCTGAATTGTACATTCGATGACGCACCCCAGCATCCAAAGCGTTAGTCCGTCTGTAGGCTGACGCCAAAGCCTTCTTAGTAAGTTGGTCGACTTTAGAGAGTCAGGCCTCATTATGGCTACAGAGACCTGGGGAAGCCTAAGATAACTGATTTCGAGATCACTGTGCCCGGAAGGTCTCCGCTTTGAAACGATAGACCTTGAAGATGAGGTGAAGTAGAGCTTTATTACAAAACCAACCCCAACTGTGAACTCATCGCTCACATAAAATCCGCACACCCACCTAACTGGGGCCAACTATGGCTGCGGAACAAGGACCCATGTCCAGAAGCCCATAATTTATCGTTCACTAAACTCTCCTTCGTGATACCTGATTCTAGTATCAATATACCCGGTATGTACTGCTTCAGAACGATAAAACTAGATAGGGTGTTGGTGTAATTAGTTATTATGAAGCTAATAGCCGATGTGAAACTATTGATCACCCAGATGTCTTTGCCCCTGATTCCATATGATGCTGGCTATGTTTGTGGAACTAGGACACTGTGATAGCTTGAGCGCCTTTGTTAGTCGGCGCGTATCCAGGCTTGCAATAATTCATGTGTCGTGTGATCGCGAAGTTTGCACGTGACCGTGTCACTGGCTATACCTACGCTGCCCATGTCCGACATCCAGTTCACCATGCTAGCCGTGCTATATTACTCCTGCAGCATGTGACTGCGACTGACTGTCTGATTGCTACCAAGTGCATGCTCGTCCTATTATGTGCCACCGGCTGAGGCGACTGTGCATTACAACCATTGTGCGCATGAATTCAGTACTTACTTGATTTCTACTTTCTGTACCCCTCCTGCATCTGAATTCCCCAATAACTAATCTTGCTTACAGTTCTTCGTCTTCTCCCACTTACGGATATTTGTTACTTATGCGGCGTTAGTCTAATACACTAAGAATACTGCAGACACAAGTCTTGTAGACTAACTTGTCAGACTTGCGGGGCCTTCAAATTTGGATGTGCTCTACGATTCCTCTCTTTGGATTTTATCAACACACACGTGCTCACATCTTACATTTTGCTCTATCGGTTCTTGTTTTAATTCATCACTCCTTCCGCGATGCAAACCTACTCACACGATATTTTAAACTAGCTATGTTTTGCTACGCTCGTAACTCGTGCATTTTCGAACGGTTGCGTTCCCAGAAACAAACTAAAGCGAATTCATAAAAATGTAACAATTGTGTTAGAAAACATCGTTCTGAAGGAAACTTTGCTTTTCGAAGGAACACATGGAGAGATCTCAGCGTCCCAGTATTGCTTATCACCAACATCTGCTCGCTCATGAGGAAATTAAATGAACTAGCAAACATTGTTTTCGCAAGAGGATTTTCGCAGCTTGGGATCATTATGTTGCAAGGAACCTGGCTCCATGAAGAAGTGGATGACGCAGTCGTATCCGTTGGAGAATTTAGTTGCCATCAGGTTTACCGCCCAGGCACGTACCGAAACCGAGGTAGTGGAGTACTTATTTGCACCAATGCGTCTTACTGTATTGCAACAACACGTGCTTTTTGCTTCTCCTCACAGTTTATCAATTGTTTAGTCATACAATGTAAGCCGAGGTGTTTGAATGGCTACCGCTCAATATTGTTGGCTAACATCTACATATCTCCCACCTGTCCCAAACCTGAAGCTGAGAATTTCTATGATGAATTTACTACAACTGTCATAGAACACATCGTTCGTTCTCTGTGCATCTTCGGCGGAGATTTCAAAAGATCTGACACTACTTTTTTCACTGCTCTCAGGTTGCGAAACATCGTCAAACTGCCCACCAGGTTAAACGGAACCTCGGAGCTGGTGTTTGTTAACAATTTGTAGTGGTTCTCCGTATGTAATCGGGCTCTAATCGACAATTCTGGTCAGACAACAATCACGATTTCACTTGTCATCTATAGCAAGAATAAGCATCAACAAATCACTCGCAGCAATGATCGAAGGGTCAGGAGAAGACAGTGCTCTCCACAAAATCTCAACAGACTTCGCGAAATGATCGCATCGACGGAAATTAGTTTGTTCTTTGATCCTGATGTATTGTGATAATTTGGCAAGCTATTCAAACTTCTGTTTTGATGTCTGTTGCCTTCAGGAAACTATTTACGTCAGTGCTGACAGGTTTTCCTCTCCCCATCTGAAGCGGCTACCCCGACTTAAGGAGAAAGCGTTTAAAGAAAAAGACGGCACATCAGTAAAAGCTCTCACAGGTCGTATCAAGGAAGAGCTACACGGTCCTAACAAAGTGTATGTCCAGTCTGTTCTTGGGAACGGCAGTTGTCGTGAACTCTGGAGGATGCTGAAAACCCTTAGCGGTTACTCGAGGTTCGTCCTACTTTGATGTAGGCGTGGAAATATTCAATCAAGAGTACTGCAAGTGTAATACTACTACAGCTCCAGAGAATTCCTGTGCCTAACTTCTGGGGTCTACTGAACCACTGCCTCACGTTGACAGTGCAACTGTAACTAATCTACTGAAACTTCTACATCCCGGTAAAGCTAGTGGGCCGGACACGCTATATCCTATCTTAAGGAAAGAATGTGCCGATTGTTTGGCAACGTCTCTTGCAAGTGTCTACACAATGTGTATGCAGTAACACAAAATAGCCGACTACTGGAGTAGTGTCAACCTTACGCCATGGCCGAAAAAAGGATCTAACAAATATCGACATATCGCGTGCACTGGCGTTGCTTTGAAGGTTCTGAAGCAAGTCATTCCCAAAATGATACCATCCAGAAGGTGACCTAAGGGCCCCTTCATTTCGCCTATCATGGTTCGAGATCTACCCAAGATGATGTAGCCTACCTCGTACATTTTATACTGTCATCGCTTGACAATAGGAATAAAGCAACTCGGATGTGTTTTCTTGACTACAGTAATTCATTTGGCTAGATAAACAGCGAATTACTGCTAGAAGACCCACTTATTCAAGGAGTACATCACTCCATTGCCTATTTATTGAGTGATTATTTTGCTGAAAGCACTCAGATCACCCGATTTACTGGCAGATGTTCCTCTCCTCGACTTACCAACTGAGGTGTCCTTCAGGTAGCAATTCTGTCGCCTTTCTCTTTTCTAATTATGTCAGCTCTATGCCAACCACAGCTGAAATGACTCCGGTAAAATATGCTGACGATATCGTCCTGAGCATTAATCACTAAAGCGCGAAGCGGCGGGCGCGGCGCGGGCGGCGGGGCGCGCGGCGCGGGCGGCGCGCGGCGGCGGGCGGCGAGCGGGCGGCGGGCGCGGGCGGCGGCGGCGGGCGCGCGGCGGCGGGGCGGGGCGGGGCGCGAGCGCGGGGCGGCGGGCGGCGGGCGCGGCGCGGGGCGGCGCGGCGGCGGGCGGGGCGCGGCGGGGCGGCGCGCGGGCGGGCGGCGGGCGGCGGGCGGCGGCGGGGCGGCGCGCGGGGCGCGGCGGGCGGCGGCGGGGTGCGGCGCGGCGGGAGCGGCGGCGGGGCGGGCGGGCGCGCGGCGAGGCGGCGGCGCGGCGAGCGGGCGCGCGGCGCGGAGCGGCGGCGGGGCGGCGGCGGGCGCGGGCGCGGGGCGGCGGCGGCGCGGGCGGCGGGCGGCGGCGGGCGGGCGGCGGGCGCGGGGCGGGCGCGGGCGGCGGCGGGCGGGGCGCGGGCGCGGGCGGCGGGGCGGCGGCGGGCGCGGCGGGGCGCGGGCGGCGGGCGGGGGCGGCGGGCGGCGCGGCGGGGCGCGGGGCGGCGCGGGCGGCGGCGCGGGCGGCGGGGCGGCGGCGGGGCGCGGCGGCGGCGGCGGGGGGCGGGCGGCGGCGCGGCGCGGCGCGGGCGGGGGGCGGCGGCGGGCGGGCGGCGGGCGCGGGCGGGGCGCGGGGGCGGCGCGGGGCGGGCGGGGCGCGGCGGGCGCGGGCGGGGCGCGGCGGCGGGGCGGCGCGGCGGCGGGGCGGGCGCGGGCGGCGCGGGCGGGGGCGGGCGGCGGCGCGGCGGGGCGGGCGCGGCGGGCGCGGCGCGGGCGGGCGCGGGGGCGGGCGGGCGCGGGGCGGGCGCGGGCGCGGCGGGGGCGGCGGGCGGGGCGGGGGCGGCGGCGGCGGGCGGCGGGCGGCGGGGCGGCGCGGCGCGCGGCGGGCGGGCGGGCGGCGGGGCGCGCGGGCGGGGCGGGCGGCGCGGCGGCGCGGGCGGCGGGCGGCGCGGGGCGGCGCGGCGCGCGGGCGGCGGGCGGGGCGCGCGGGGGCGGGCGGGCGGGCGGCGGGCGCGGCGGGCGGGGCGCGGGCGGCGCGGGGCGGCGGGCGCGGGCGGCGGGGCGGGCGGGCGCGGGGGCGGGGCGGCGGGCGCGGCGGGGGCGGGCGCGCGGCGGCGGGCGGCGGGGCGGCGGCGCGGGCGGCGGCGGGGCGCGGCGCGCGGCGGGCGCGGGCGGCGGCGCGGCGGGCGCGGCGGGGGCGGGCGGCGGGCGGGCGGCGGCGGGCGCGGCGGGCGGGGGCGCGGCGGCGGCGCGGCGCGGGGCGGCGGCGGGCGGCGCGGCGGCGGGCGGCGGGCGGGCGGGCGCGGGGCGGGCGGCGCGGCGGGGCGGCGGCGGGCGGGCGGCGCGGCGGCGGCGGGCGGCGGCGGCGCGGCGGGGCGGCGGGGCGGCGGGGGCGGCGGGCGCGGGGCGGGCGGCGCGCGGGGCGGCGGGCGGCGGGCGCGGCGGCGCGGCGGCGCGGGCGGCGGGGCGCGGGCGGGCGGGGCGGCGCGGGCGGCGGCGCGGGCGGCGCGGGGGCGCGGCGCGGCGGGGCGGCGGGGCGCGGCGGCGGCGGGCGGCGGCGGGGCGGCGCGCGGCGCGGGGGCGGCGGGCGGCGGCGGGCGGGCGCGGCGGGGCGGCGGCGCGGCGGCGGGCGGGGCGGCGGCGCGGCGGCGGGCGCGGGGCGGGCGGCGGGCGGCGGCGCGGGCGGGCGGGCGCGGCGGGCGGGGCGGGCGCGGCGCGGGGGCGGCGCGGGGCGGCGGGCGCGGGCGGGGCGGCGCGGCGGGCGCGGGGCGGCGGCGCGGGGCGGCGGGCGGGCGGGCGGCGCGGCGGCGGGCGGCGCGGGCGGCGCGCGGGCGGCGGGCGGGCGGGCGGCGCGCGGGCGGCGGGCGCGCGGCGGCGCGGGCGGCGGGCGCGCGCGGGCGGGGCGCGGCGCGGCGGGCGGCGGGCGGGCGCGGCGGCGGCGGGCGGGCGGCGGCGGGGCGGCGGCGGGCGCGGCGCGGCGGGGGCGGGCGCGGCGGGAGCGGGCGGCGGCGGCGGGGGCGCGGGCGGCGGGGCGCGGCGGCGGGCGCGGCGGCGGGCGGGGCGGGCGGCGGGCGCGCGGCGGGCGGCGGGCGGCGCGGCGGGGCGCGGCGGGCGGCGCGGGGCGGGCGGCGGGGCGGGCGGCGCGGGCGGCGGGCGCGGCGGCGCGGCGGCGGGCGGGCGGCGGCGGGCGGCGCGCGGGCGGCGGCGGGCGCGGCGCGCGGCGGCGGGCGGCGGGCGGCGCGGGCGGGCGGCGGCGCGGGCGGCGGGGCGGCGGCGCGCGGGCGGCGGCGGGCGCGGGCGCGGCGGCGCGGCGGGGCGGCGGCGCGGCGGGCGGGGCGCGGCGCGGGGGCGGGCGGCGCGGCGGGGCGGCGGGCGGCGGGCGGCGCGGCGGCGGGGGCGGCGCGGCGGCGGCGCGGGCGGGCGGGGCGGGCGCGGGGGCGCGGGCGCGGGCGGCGCGGCGCGGGCGGGGCGGCGGCGGGCGGCGCGGGCGGGCGCGGCGGGGCGGGCGCGGGCGGCGCGGGCGGGGCGGCGCGGCGGCGGCGCGGGGCGCGGGCGGCGCGGGGCGCGGCGGCGGGCGGCGGCGGGCGCGCGGCGGGCGGCGGCGCGCGGGCGGCGGGCGCGGCGGCGGGCGGCGGGCGGCGGGGGCGCGGGCGGCGGGCGGCGGCGGCGGGCGCGGCGGCGCGGCGGCGGGGGCGCGGGCGGCGCGGGCGGGGCGGCGGCGGGCGGGCGGCGGCGGGCGCGGCGGCGCGCGGGCGGCGGCGGCGGCCGCGGCGGCGCGGCGCGGCGGGGCGGCGGGCGCGCGGGCGCGGCGCGGCGGGCGGCGGCGGCGGCGGGGCGGCGCGCGGCGGCGCGGGGCGGCGGGGCGGCGGCGGGCGCGCCGATTGTTCATTCAGACTACAAGCGTTTTTGAACGATCTTAATGGCTGGCCCAAATCGCTTGATCAGTATTTTAATGCTTCAAAGTGCCAAGACATTCTTTTTTCCTTACACAAAGGAGCCAGGTACGAAGAGCTTCTTACACTGTGCAACAAGTTACGGATTGATGGCGATGGATTACAGTCTTCCACATCAGTAAAATATCTGGGCGTGTCGTTGAGTGATGACTTATCTTGGACCCTTTAAGTAAATGAAGCTTTCAGTAAAGTCAAAAGGTTGTCATTCTATAGCTCTTGGCTCAGAGCCTCTTGCGTTCCTCGTGAGTTGATCGTTCACTTTGTCAGTGTCTGTGTTCTTCCCCATTGAACGTACTGTTCCCCTGTGATCTTTCCCGGTCTTTATGGTAAGCATTTTAAGTTAGTTGACAGATCATTAAAGCAGTTAGCCCAATGTAGCGGCGTTCCGATATCTACTTTTACCAACACTCTTATTTTTACACACATCGGTTCTTGTAAAAAGCTGGCCTCTAATATACTGACCGACACAAGTCATTCCATACGTACTCCCTTACCTGAATGCTTAACAACTTCATCTACTAGGCACAAGTACAAGTTAATCCACGCCCACACACATGCTTACCGCTCGTCAGTCATCCCTTACTTTCGCGTCTTTTGCGAGACCCAGCCTTGACTTAACCAGTCGACTTTCAACTTGATTGAGTTTGTTGTCCTTATCCACCCGTGCTTTGTAGTATTGCCTAGCCACTGATTTGCTTGTTTGGTACATTGTCGAGCCCGTGTATGTTGTAACTGAATATTCACCCATGCAGGGTTTTTAAAGCAATTTCTTGCTTTGACTTGACATGTAATTCATGGTCCACCAATCTAAGTCGGTAGGCCACCACAAGCTGAACTGAACTCTGAAAGTTGCATTGAACCAACCGTAATGTTACAATCTTATCGCAAAAGACGTTCATATCCACAACTTAAAAGGATCAGCCCATATTGGCCTGCAGTTAAGTCCGTTTGCAAGCGTTACCTTCCAGCTACCCACTGTACAAGCAAGTCAATTATCCCTCCCGATTTTGAACGGAGAGCGGTCCATAGATACTTGGTCTTCCGCTTACAACTAAAGAATTCATGGTCGCTGAGATGGTTAGATGCAAGCACTGACCATTTGACATTAAAATTTGGCCATAAGTACTATGCGGAATACTCCGATGTAGATGCCAGAGCCCATACTGTTGCGAACTTCGACGTGCTGTTCTTGCTTGTTAAGAAGACACCTTACAGAAATCACTTTGGAAGCATTTACATTTGCCTTCAGCGTACTAACTGTGCGCATATTAGAGCAGATCATTTGTATCATCGTAACCACTGTGGGAAAATGCTCGACGAAGACATGTTCGGATATCAGCCGCAACCAATGAAGTGATTCTATGGTAGGTGCAGCGCAGAACCCTAAGACTCGGTACGATTTTAGAGCACTTATGATCAACAAGAGAATCGGCTACTTAGTTGCTACTTAAGTACACCCGTACCTTCAGAGCGTAAGTGGATAGAAACTCCTCCCCGTTTCTGGTGTTGGCAAATTCAGTGCTCCGATCACATCCACCTCAGGAATCAAATCTCTTCTTCCTGCAAAAGCGTCATCATTTATTTGGAACTGAGATGAAAACGGATGGTAGAAAGTAACGCAGCGCGGCTTGTGTACAGCAACAACCCTGATCTTGACACTGGAAGAACTATTTGGTGAAGCGTACTCGATGTGTCACACTTGTCCGTGAAGACAAAGTAACACGCCAGTAATGCCTTGAGGAAGGGTTTTGTGCCAATAACTGGTCTGACAATCATCCCAGCAAACGGATGGGCTCAAAGAGCCGAGGATGCAGCTAACTTTCTACAACCTTAATATGCTCCAATACCGAAGTGCTATCCACATGTCACATAACTCTCTCAATCTCCAAGCGTTCACCCATGTTACTTTTTGTTCGGCGACTATTCTGAGGAAGCTACTATGGTTACGCATCCAAAGTTACTTCGGAGTTGACAACATTCCCCGAAAGCACTGAAGATAACGGCTGCGCGGGTAGACGAGCAATTATCCTGATACTTTAAAGATGTTTAGGTGGACAGCTGTCACATACCAGGTGAAAACAGAATAAAATTACCATGAATTTAAATGATAGTAAATATTCGGGACAGGCCAACTATCGCCCAGTGATTCTCCTTTGAATGATTTCAGTGGTGGTGAAGTCGACCATTGCAGAGGCGGTAATGGGCTAGTTAGAAAAATCTAACCTCAAGGCACCGGAATAACACGACTCCCGTCAACATCGATCGTGTACTACCAACCTACTGATTGCGCGTGGCAGTTGGGTCGAAAGAGTGGATAGTTGACCGAAACCGATATCACTTAGAATTTTTCAAAGACTTCGATCGTCTAGATCATCACATCCTACTTCAAAAGTAGCAAATTTAAGGAGTTGGGAAACCAGTACTTAGTAGGATGAAGCGAAAGCTTCCTTCCGCAGCAGAGGCTGCAGTTGCGGGTTTGGGGTTCATTATCTCATCCATTGAGGTGGAATGTTTTGTCCGATAGAAATCAGTGTTGGGGCCACGCTTGTGTTTGAAGTTTATTATATATATATATATATATATATATATATATATATATAGAGAGAGAGAGAGAGAGTTGGCGGCATCCGGTTTCGGATTTGCCTGTCACTGTGGCAAGCCACAGGACGCCTGCGCCTACAGAGCGACCATGGGTGGCTTGCGCTGCACCACCCACAGCTCCAACCACACACCCCATATCCAGTCGAAACCCGAAGGAATAAGACCGGGTGGCATGTGGATGGGAGCCACGTTTGATAAAAGGAGCCGGCCCACACTCCTTCACAGACAAGCACAAGCACGCTGTATTTGGGAAATCAAGCGCACACACAAGGCGGTGGGTGGACCGTAGTCCGCTCCACACTGAGTGCATGGAACCACTCTTCGAGCCTAGCACAATCACAAGGACCGTGCATCCCGTCCCCTCCGGCAGCGACCAACTATCTCCTAGTGACAGAATAGACGAGGTAGTGGGTACTAGACAGATAGACACCATGTCAACATGCACATCAAGCGCAGCAGCACCGGGATCATATCGCGATCAGTTACCGCTGCAGTGGTTGTGTCCAAAACTGTCGCTCGATTTGGAGTACGAGCGTGGACTCTGACCACGCACTTGTCTGTGCCGACCTCCGGGTGCGTTTCAGTGGACGTCCGCAACGTCGATGTGATCGGATTGACACCAGCCAGATGGTGAAGCCAAGTGTTCTGAATGTGTACCAAAGTGCACTGACATCTGGGCTGAGTAAGCGCCCACTAAACACCGTTGAAGATCACTGGTCGCATATTCGTCAACCGTTACTGTTGCAGGCATGTCTTCATGTGGCAAAGCAAATTGCCAAACCGGACATTGGGTCTCTACACAGTCTATGGAGCTTATGGATGCTCGCCGACGTATTCCGGCTGGAAGCGAATACAATGAGGCTCGCAAAAATCTCAGGGCAAAACTACGTGCTAGCCTAAAGAAGGACCGCGAAACCTGATGGTCTCATCGTGCATCGGAAATGGAAACAGCCGCTGCCGTTGGTAATCATCGTAAGTTATTCCGCCTGATACAGGAAACAGGCAGCAGGAGACCTGGTGTTAGCGAGACCATACGCGACGAGAGTGGGCAGATGATTCACAGCCTGTCAAAACGCTTGGAGCGTTGGGCTGAACACTTTGCTATGCAATTTAACCAACCTGAGTTATCGCTTTCTTCAGGCATTGAGCGCCCTTCTCCTTGGGCCGTCTCCTTGGATCCGCCCTCACGCGCAGAAGTCGAACGTGAAATCAGGCTGTTGAAATTGCATAAGGCCGCAGGAGCAGATACAATTCCTCCAGCCCTCTTCAAGTTCGGTGGACCTGCTCTAGTAGATGATTTACACGAGTTGCTAGTGAAACTTTGGGAGCAGGAGACAGTCCCGACAGACTGGAACCGCTCCGTCATTGTCCCAATTTTCAAGGGAAACTCCCGTTTGGAATGCGGCAATCGTAGAGGGATCAGTCCGATTTCGATTGCCTCTAAATTGCTTGCCTCTGTCATTCTCCACAGATTGACTGGCACTCATGAAAGCCAGATTCGTGAAGAGCAAGCCGGATTTCGTCGAGGTCGGGCCTGCATCGACCACATCTTCATCTTGCGTCAAGTATTGGAGCACCGGCATGTTTATTGGCGACCCACTGTTGTCGTGTTTCTTGACATAAAAGGTGCCTCCGACTCAGTCGATCGATGTGCCCTTTGGGACTGTCTGCTGAGGAAAGGTGTGCCTGATAAATATGTAAACATTATCAAAGCGCTGTACTCGCATAGTTCGGGCAGGGTGAGGGTTTATGGCAAACTCTCGCCACCCGTTCAGTATCACCAGCGGTGTGAGACAAGCACGCCAGCTGTCACCTCTCCTCTTCAACTTCGCTATTGATGAAGTCATGGAAACAGCGTTCGCTGGACACGACATAGAAGGTGTGGAGCTACTTCCTGGTGAGCGACTTCTTGACTTGGAGTATGCAGACGATATTGCCCTAATCTGTGACAGCTCGCAAACATGTCAAACAGCACTGGACCGATTAGCACTGGCTGTCAATCGTTTTGGGCTATGCTTTGCTCCATCGAAATGCAAAGTACTTCTCCAAGATTGGCAGGGACCCAACCCTGCGCTAACGCTTGGTGGTGATCTGCTAGAAGTCGTTCAGGAATTCAGGTACCTGGGCAGCTATGTTAGCACTCGTGGGATTGAAGATGAGGTTACGAACCGTATAGCAAAAGCTCGAGGTGCTTTTGACAATCTCCGCCACCTGTGGCGCAGACGCAACATTACTCTCGCCCTGAAGGGCAGAGTTTACAACGCAGCCGTCCTTTCAACTCTCCTATATGGCTGTGAAACCTGGCCCATCAGGTCGACTGACATGAAGAGACTCGTCATATTCGATCATCACTGCCTTCGCAGCTTAGCTCATGTCTGGTGGGAACACCGCGTGAGCAATGAGCATGTTCGACGTCGCGTATTTGGTGCAGAAAGGGCGAGTGAACCGCTCAGCACCATTATATCACGCACCAGGCTCCGATGGCTGGGCCACGCGTTGCGCATGCCAGCACACCGACTCCCGCAACGTGCATTGTTTGCGCGTTGTGGGTGCGGTTGGAAGAGGAGGAGGGGAGGCCAAGTGATGACTTGGTCGAGAGAAATGAAAACCGTGACTTCGAACTTGGCGTCGGTTGGTGCATCCCGACTGCCTGGCTGGGGTCCTAAGGACGGTGAACACGTTTGGTTGGACATACTTGCTGATATGGCTTGGAGCCGGCATCAGTGGCGTTTGTGTTGTGAGTTCATTTGTCCACCCCCTCCTGCTTGGCATCCCCCTCCAATCACGATCTCACTTGTTAGGCATAATATGACTATCTTTTACGGCAGCCACCTGTTAGCTTTCCGGAACGATGTCCATCTGTTACTGGGGACTTAGCGGGAGTGCCACTGTTTGTTTTCCTTTTCTTGTCTGTTGTATTGCGGCACAACAGCTGAGGCGTTCTCCACCTCCAGCTAATGTGTAATGATGATGATCATGAACCGCAACGGGGATGTCAAACAACAGCCAATCACCTGAAATAACAGTAACAAATAAAATGTATCTGTTAAAAAGTACGGCTATGCAGACATAACTCTTCCCTAAATTAGCATATGAAGTAACTTGGTTAGCAACGAATCCGCGATAAGTAAAGTAAGTCCAGAAGTGACTCAGAAAATGCTACAAACGCAATAAAGTTAACGAAGAGCTAAGCACAATTACCGTAAGCAACGTGGAAATTTAATAGAAGATTATCCGGTAGGCAGAACAAAGCAGGTAAAGTGGAATGAAGTTTATCCAGCTTACAAAGAGACCTAGTTTGAGTGCAAGTTGGTTTAGCCCAACTGCGGTGAAGAAGCATCATGAATGCAACATCAGCCTCAGCATGGAGTATATATATATATATATATATATATATAGGCGGGAGAGCCTATGGTGCGCTGAGGCTGGTGGTGGCTAGATCCTGACAGATGGTCTACCCACTGCTGCTACTGTTGCGCCATAGTCTCATGTCCTGGGCGCCTCCACGTGGCGACCGCTGGGTGGGAGTTAGGTTTCGCCCTTCTCCCTGCTAAGATCCAGGACACCAATCCGCATGGTCAGTTCACTGACTCATGCGGTAGACCCGCTGCCTTTCGGGTGTTCATTTAATCGAAGGCTTTGGCTGAGGACCCGAGTCGTTCTCCTGTCAGGATTGGGCGCCCTGGCAGTATCCTAGTCCATCCTCTCCGGAGGTTATGGAAGTGGTCGATGGCCCACT
>OX104060.1:56858310-56949310 GCA_944474145.2 Dicrocoelium dendriticum
TGGACCTAGTCAGCAGAAGCTAGAGGGGCCGCTGATGTGATCTACTTGGATTTGTAAAAAACATTCGAGCGGTCAGATCATCGGGTTCTCCTTTCAAAACTCCAATATTACGGGATCGGTGACCCTCCTTTGAACTGGATCGCCAAGATTTCCTTGCAACGACAATTAGTGATCAGAGTCCGGATTTCCTTATCTGACCTCATACCAGTCGAGTCTAGTGTGCCCCAGTACTCTGTTCTAGGTCCACGTGTGCTTTACGTATTCAGCAATGACCCTGCATGGAAAAGCTTCAATATTTTTGCTGTTTGCTGACGATATCAATATATGGCGCCGGATTCAGGCAGATGCCGACCAGAATATACTTTACTCTGATCTAGATCTTGTACCTCAGTGGTCAACCCGAAATCTGCTACAGTTCAAAGTGTACAAATGCAAGGTACTCACCATACTAAACCAGAGTAACAATTCCTACGGGCTAGGTAAGCAAGTACTGCAGAGATCATCCGTTGAACGCGACCTTGGCGTGCTTGTTCAGGACAACTTGGGTTGTTCCAAGCGATCTGAAAAGGAATAGAAAACTGGCAACCAACAAGTCAGCTTACTACAACTGGCGTTCGGACAACTAGACACCATTATGTTCAGACAGATGCTGAATGCGTATGTGCGCCCTCAATTCGAATACGCAATCCAAGCCTGGCAGCCACGGCTGCACTGGACCAACCTGAACGTCGGGTTTATAAATACGTCATTGGAATATGCCAACTTCCATACAAGCAGAGGCTGACACGTTCGGGTTTCCGTTTATGCTCGCACAGACCACAGTTCTGATGCTACCGAGGACACATGCTATCAGGAACTCAACCCGCTACTATGCAGTGTTACCAGTACAGATATCATAGTACTTGGGGAATATTACTGCACAAGTAGGGCGTCTGAACACCACAGAAGCGCAGCTAAGTGGTAATTAGGAGCTTAACTCTGAAACGACTGACAACGGCGAGCGTCTGTTGCATCTGGGTGCTGAGCACCAGTTGTTTCTTACTGGCCGTCGAGTAAATCCTGCTAACGTTAAATAC
The DNA here is from genome assembly GCA_944474145.2 of Dicrocoelium dendriticum. NCBI lineage: Eukaryota > Metazoa > Platyhelminthes > Trematoda > Plagiorchiida > Dicrocoeliidae > Dicrocoelium > Dicrocoelium dendriticum. The sequence continues at coordinate 56,859,387 of OX104060.1, forward strand.
AATTCACTAAGAAGAGCTAATAACGCTGAACTCAAATAGCTTCTCCGGGAAGACCGCAAAGTCTGGTGGACGTAGTCGGTCATGGAGATGGAACGAGCGGCCACTTCGGGGAATTTCCGTTAGCTTTCCCTCCTGATCCGATCTATTGGTGCCAACAGACCGACTGTAAGCGCAGTTTTATGCAAAATGAATGGTGTGCCAATCCACTGTTTAAAAAAACGCGGACTCGAGGGTGGGGCCGAGCATTTGAGCAGCACCAATGCGTCCATATTCTTGAGTTCAGAGTGCTCCATGGTGTATAGACGCTGCACTAACATCTGAGGCTGAGTTTGCCAAAGAGCTTCGCCTCTTAAATCGCTACTAAGTCCCTGGTCCAGATAAACTCCATCCGGCTCTTTACAAAAATGGCGACCCATCACTTGTTCAGCAGTTACATTCTCTCCTCCAAGAGACCTGGGTCGCCGAATTTATCCCATCTGATTGGAGCCTAGCGGATATCATGCCCGTCTTCAAAATGGGCACCCGAACTGACTGTGCCAACCACAGAGTAATTAGGTTCATCTGTGTTGTTTCGAAGATGCTCGCAGCTCTGCTTCTATGTAGGCTGAGCCTGTTACTATAACAGAGCGTACGTGAAGAACAATCTGGGTTCCGCTCAGGTCGAAGTTGCATCTGTCCCATCTGTACACTCCGCCAAATACTCGAGCGTCGTCAAACATTTGCCCAGCTAACGATCATTGTCTTCTTAGACATAGGAGCCGCGTTTAACTCAGTCGACAGAGCTGCTCTCTAATGTTGTATACTAAGAATGAGAGTGTTCGAGACCTATGTCATCTTACTTCAAGCCATCTACTCCTAAACATCGGGCCGAGTGCGACTAATATCGATCTCGCATGCTGACACGGTAATAGAGGTAAGCGGAGCCAACGTCCAGATACGAGGTGGAGCACAGGCTTACCGAGGAGCACGTGATATGTCTGCTGCTTGCGAAGGTCACCAGCAAGAGGGTGGAAAGATCTTCGACTGTTTTGCCAAATTTGGGAATCAGGTGCAAACTGATTGGCCAGCAAATACAAGCCCGAGGCAAGGGAGACGAACCATTCTGCCAAATATGGAAAATCTGTGGAACGGAAGTAACTCACATTGGCTGAGGGCCAAACGTTTCCAAAATTAGTATGTTTCGTTCCCCAATAAATAGAACTGACCTGTCATGTAGAATAGACTCGCTGTTTGCCCAGACTGGGCCTTCTGTATCCCGTAGGTTGAATGGGTGCTTTACTGAGCAATCAGACGGTTCTAGTCTCGCAGGCGCAGAATAGCAGCAGTGCAGCAGTAGGAAGCGCAGCATTACAACAGATGCATCAGTGGATTATATACGACACCTTGACTCAGCGTATCTCACAGTGCCTGTCCTCACGCGACGATATGTAACCAACGGCACTATGGACCTTCGAGATCTCCGCAATAATACCTAACCGAACGATTAACAGAATGACTCTTCGGTTTCTGCGCACGGCAGTCCTCTTCGTGATACCAACTATGTACCATTCCCCTCTCCATGAACTAAGGACCCAACAGTACGTAACAACCCATTGCCTCTCATCATTAGCAACAATGCAGTTCTGATTGCCAGGAATCATCCGTATAAATTCTGGTGGGATCTGGCAACGCTTAACGCGGAAACATGCGAGAACTCTCTGCGAAAGCACTTAGCCCGAACATCATCGCTTATAACGGCACGTCGAATCAATGGCTTTGTGATGCATAACAGTGACAATGTCTGTTCAAAATAGGTACATTTATGTCAATAAAATGGGAGAGATTTACAAACCTGAACAATGCACTGCGCGGGCGTAATTCCGCTTCACGTGATCTATCATATTCTGGCAGTGCTGAAATGTCACACAGGCTCGTGCCTCGGAGAGAATGCGCTCCATGAAACGCATTCTCCACTCGGTCTTGCAGAGTTCATCCTTAGGATCACCCTGAAACATCTCGGAATATCTGTGTCTCATCGCTTGCTTCACACATGCTTTTATGATGCGCCAAAGGCCATCAATTGGATTCAGTGAAGGAAAATATTGAGCAGTGCACGAGAGGCTGCCTGCACGATGAGGCTCCTGTTGGAATACAAGTTTCAGATTGGTGTGCCATGGCGCGTTATGGCAAATCAGGAGGCATCGTTCGACTAAAGTAGAAACGCGGGCATACAAGTTTCCACGCCACCACTGCGTACACCTTTCTTTGTTGAAGCTTGCTTTCACCTAGGTACACTATTAACTCGGCGGTCATCACGGCTCCAATCAGTTGAAGCTTCTGTCCTCGATTATTGGGTACTTGACACTGCGCACGAATTCCACGCGGAGAACGGCCTCTGGTGCGAGCACAAAGTGATTGAACTTTGTTTCTTCAATCCCAACCGCTCGTCTACATTTGATCTCCGATTGCAGTATTGCCAAGACGTAAGTTTTTCTTCATCTTTTGTTCTCCTGCGTGTATTTTTCATTGTTATCAGCCTCCCGTCCAAATGTGGCGCTATTGTGCTTACGATCATCTCCAACAAGAACTCCGCTTTCAAAAGCAGGTGGAAGGTTTGTAGAGTTGCCGTGGGTTCCGACGATCCCCATTCTATCATGCAATCAATGTGGCTTTCCGCCAGAGATCTTTGTGGTCCCCCACCATGCTTTTCTCTTTGTTCCACTGATTCCAATCATCGTACCCTACTGAGCACGTTTTCGTGTTAACATTCAGTAAACCTGCAGGTTCCTCCCAGTTGTCTCCTTCCTCATAAGTCTTCATTATTATGGTATTCACCTCCTCCGAGTGGCGTGTACGGCGGTTTTCTTTTGCCATTCTGAGTACAACAGGCTGTAAGTCACCCGGCTGCTTTACATATATACCTGTCTGCGCAAGCTTCGTAGTGTAGGACACATGACAGTTTCGTGCATATAAATGTGCCTATGGATTCAACCTCATCTTTAGGCTCCGGCTTTCCACAGTGGTCACCTCATCAATCAAGGCAGTGGATTGAAATACAATGGAGACTGACAAGCAGTTGCGCCACACATACTGTAACAACAATTGCGACCCCTTTCCATGGGAGATTTCCATCTCAACCCCGTGTTTCGTCGATCTAAACCAGGTTCTCCTACCCCGATTTTTGAACCCGTCCCACATTCATCCTTAAGAAACATGCAACCTTGACATCCATTGCACTACCTTATCTGCCCCCATTCATGTATCCGTTAACGTAGGTACCATTTCGGGCGACGGATTCCAGGACATACGTGCACCTGTGGCTCAAGGTCGTTACATTAACAGCACATCCACGTTGTAAACATGTAAGTACACTGACAGTACTACGCCATGTGACGTCAAATGATTCCGGTTGGCACTCAACATTTGACGAACCAGACGACGCACCTTACCTTGTGAATACGGACAATTAAGGCATACCCTACCAGAAGTGTAGGACCGCAGCACCCTTGCAAGTTGTGTAGGTTAAGGGTTCCGACCACACCGAAATGGACACGCCGCTGCACACGTCCGGATACCAACGCTCACAGATGAATGACTGTGATGATGGCGACCTGTGGTGCTAAAATGTTCTCAGGTTCTTGCTAGTAAAGCGACAAACGGAGGCATGTGCAAATGGAGAGTGAAATGCGGATTGCAATGTTGCTGCCTGTGTTTAAGCCCACAAGCTGACTCCTGATTTGCCATAACTCGCCATGGCACACCAATATGAAACTTGTATTCCAACAGGAGCCTCATCGTGCAGGCAGCCTCTCGTGCACTGCTCAATATTTTCCTTCACTGAATCCAATTGATGGCCTTTGGCGCATCATAAAAGCATGTGTGAAGCAAGCGATGAGACACAGATATTCCGAGATGTTTCAGGGTGATCCTAAGGATGAACTCTGCAAGACCGAGTGGAGAATGCGTTTCATGGAGCGCATTCTCTCCGAGGCACGAGCCTGTGTGACATTTCAGCACTGCCAGAATATGATAGATCACGTGAAGCGGAATTACGCCCGCGCAGTGCATTGTTCAGGTTTGTAAATCTCTCCCATTTTATTGACATAAATGTACCTATTTTGAACAGACATTGTCACTGTTATGCATCACAAAGCCATTGATTCGACGTGCCGTTATAAGCGATGATGTTCGGGCTAAGTGCTTTCGCAGAGAGTTCTCGCATGTTTCCGCGTTAAGCGTTGCCAGATCCCACCAGAATTTATACGGATGATTCCTGGCAATCAGAACTGCATTGTTGCTAATGATGAGAGGCAATGGGTTGTTACGTACTGTTGGGTCCTTAGTTCATGGAGAGGGGAATGGTACATAGTTGGTATCACGAAGAGGACTGCCGTGCGCAGAAACCGAAGAGTCATTCTGTTAATCGTTCGGTTAGGTATTATTGCGGAGATCTCGAAGGTCCATAGTGCCGTTGGTTACATATCGTCGCGTGAGGACAGGCACTGTGAGATACGCTGAGTCAAGGTGTCGTATATAATCCACTGATCCATCTTAGGATGCGAGATCAATGTTAATCCCTTATTATGAATCATTTCAGATGGCTATGTTGTCCAGTGCGTTCGATTCCGCGCCAAATTTGTGCCAATGTATTCGGTACATCATGAGTAGCCCGCTACTTGCTAGTGGTGCGGCATTCAAGAGAACACGAACCACTCAAACAACCAAGGCTGACGTCATCAGGATAGCCCACAAGCTTCATGTTCAGCGTAAATGGCCGTCATACTACGTGCATTGTGACATTTCACCCACTGTGGAGCGGACTAATGAAATAGCATCGGTTCTGATTTGCTGGTCTATACGCTATCGTATGTGACGGGAATTTGTCCAATTGCGCTGCTTGCAAACTGCGGAATTGTGCAGCCCCTGTGAAAGCTCGATTGCCATACGGGTCCATACGTAAGAACGACACAAACAGGCCGAACTCGTGAATGGCGTTACGGTAAATATCACTGCCATTTGGTGTGTTCAATCGTAGGTGGTACAACGCATGAGGAAATGGCTAATCGTAGGTCGTGGGTAGATTTGACTACGTTTCACAACACCCTCATCTCGCGGAAAGGTTTTGACCGAAACGCCCAACCATGGGAAAATAAAGGAAGGTACCTATTTCTTGAAAATGAAACCAAACCAAACAAGCTAGTTCATGGTGTAATTAGAAGCCAAAGTTTTGCGTTCCACACGAAAGTTTCGTCAGGCCAAGTGAACCGGGAAAGGAACGATAATCGCGGTTTTTGAGATACTAGCAGGATGTTGATCACCTGACAGGTCGGTGTGCCATTTTCAGGGCCAGACTAGAGATCCCAGGTGGTTCATTGAACGAGGTCGTCACATTTACGTCTCTGTCTGTTATCGGAGTAGGATTGTTTTGATGTTCACGCTCTGTCCCAGATCCGTTCGCCAACGCCCCGCAGACTCACGGGATAAGACAGCCCGCCACGCACTCAATAACCACTCCATCCACTCACTGCCTACGCAGCTGTTGGCTTCGACAGTTTCCGATGCCTCAGCAGTCATCCTTAGGGGTGTGCATCGCAAACTCTTACTAAAGGTTTGGACGCTATTTGAGTCCATTTCAAACCCCGTGTTTTCCTACATGGGGGAATAATTCAGTCAAATGCACCCGTGTCGAATGAACCGTTTGATCCTTCTGATAAATCACACATTTTTTCTACGTTTAATACCTTTCGGATTACCTTTGAAGTTTCCCCTTTATAAGCACCACCATCACAGGTGGCTGATCCCACCGACGCTGTCACGACATTTTGCACTGTGAAGGTGTAAATCCATGCCGAGATGTGCAGAGTTGCAGTCAGTCGAATCAGCTTGCATACGTAGCCCATGGGTCAGACCCAAAGTGAGACATATCGCCCGCGTACATAAGGTTTGTCAGTCGCCCACCTGGTATAACTTTAAGTGCCATACCTACCTACTTCACAGATGTAGCAGAGTGAAATCCATCCCTGCCACTAAGCTGCTTGGGAGCTGTGTAGGGAGCTGCTAGTACCTGGCTCCTTTGTGTCGCGAAGGAAACGTATTACGACACTGGGATGCATTACGAGAGATGACCAGCTTTGGACCAACTATTGAGGTCATTCGGATGATATTGCGATATCAGAGAGCAATCGGCGTTTCGATGATTGATACTCAGGACGATGTCGTCGGCATATTTCTTTAGGGCAGCTTCTGCGGAGACTATTATTGCGCTGAAGTGTAGGTTCATGTGGAGGTAGTGCTCTTCACAATATGTCGATCGACTTCATGCAATGGTTTCATCCATATAATTTTGTTCATAATTTGACTCTGGCGTTTCCAAATATTGTGACAACTTGACAGGCTATCTAGATCTCTGTTTTGACATCCGCTGTCCTTGAAAATCTCGCAAAGTCCGCGCGGACAAGTGCTCCTCCACCATCTGTAGACGCTGGGTGGAGTTAAGGAGACAGCGAGTAAAGCAAAAGCTGGCATCTCAGCGAGGTCTCTCACAGTTCGTACCAAGGAAGAGCTACGCCGTCTGAACCAAGTGCAAATCCAGTCTATTCTGGGGAACGGTAGCATCCCACCGGTATCAAAATTAGGGTCCAACACATGTCGACTTATCGCTTTCTCTTCTGTTGCCTAGATGCTTCAAGAGAAAATCATTTTTGAAATGAAGTTGTCACAAACCCGCTCGATTGACCCCCATAAAAATACTTATCGTGCTTCGAGACCTACCGTTGATGCAGTGGCCCGTCTCGTATGTTCTATACTGTAATCACTTGACAACAGAAACGGATCAACTCCTAGGTCTTTTCCTCAGTATAACAATGCATTACGCTGTATAAACCGATACTTGCTGCCAAAAGATATACTGATATAAGGAATACATCTCCTCATCATCAATTTGTTGAGTGCTTATTTTCTTGGACGTAGAAGCGTAGCATAGCAGGGGCGACGGGTGCGGTCCACCCCTGGCAGCGTGTGACAGGGGGCGACATTTTTAGTACAGATGACTGCCTGAGACCCAGTGTAAATTCATTGTAATCTATGCCATGACTGCAGTGGGAAAAACGAAGCATGATACTTATTTGGTAACCCAAGATGAAGTTGATACTACAGACGTTGATATCCGGGTAATAGAAAGCCATATTGACAGCATGGAGTCAACGGGAAATGTTTGTAATGCTGATGCAGAGGAATTGCGCAAAATTAAAGATTTGGTAATGCAAGGAAGCTTTTATTCACGAACAGCAAACGAGTACATGGGTTTCTGCCAGTTGGCTGTTCAGATTGTTCATGAACTTCTTACTATGCTTGCCCGACTTGGACCTGCTGTCTTGCAGCATGTCGAGCATGAGTTGCAGAACTGGTGATACCTGGAACGAATGCAAGCCTGAGGCAAAGAAGTGAACACGAACTGTCTTTTTCGGGATTCAAGGAAAAATGAGCAGATATTGCGAACACCGATGATGTACTCTCCTACAAAATGGGTGCTGTTTGATTTCGGCTGCATGATATCTTCAACAGGATAGTGTAGTTATTTGACTGGTGAAAAGTAAACCTAATGGCATGTGAACACGAATCCAGTAACTCGGGTGCTCAGTCATTCCACAACCGCAGGGAGCTAGTGATCTGGTTAGTCGAAGGAAAGGCAATCAACAAAATGGAGCAAGTAGTTGTAGAAAAATGGTTGCGTGAAATTTTAACCAAAATACTTGATATCGTCAGGGTTCTCACGAAGCAAGGCATGACTCCATATGTTCACTGAGAAGATATCCAGGATAACAAAGGAGACCCCTACATCAAGGGAAGTTTTCAGAATTGCACGTTTGTTGGCGAACATTTGATGACAGTTCGGCTGGGAAGGAAATCAGTACATTTTCTTTTTCGCCAACCGTTCAAAAAGAATTAATGAGGATTTTGCAAATCATTTGAGACGGGAAATCATAGATCAGGTGAAAAGGCAAGTATGTTTGCTAACTTTACGATAGCACTCAAGATGAGTCGTATAAAAATCAGATGAATTAAAATGTAGTGACGGTAGAGGAGTCCTTTCTTAGCTTCATTCAGACCTACTGCAAAAGGGCAGAGGAAATTTCTGGGTTGGTTTTGAGAGAATCGAAAGTGGATCGAGTTTAGATTGACGACCGTCGTGGCCAGGCATTTAACAATGGTGCTGTCATGACGCGCTAACGAATGGGTGTCCAGAGACGTAAATATGGAATCAGCTCAAAGTCTACCATTGCGTCAAGCATAAACCATTCTCTGCGTTCATGCAGCTTCAGCGACGGTACGTTCTGTTACATTTTCTGTACGATGGACCAGTAAGTAACATACTTTTTGCAGCTAAATATTACTTGAATGCCTTGATTCAAGTCACCGGTATAAGTAACATGTGACTGTAAATGAAGTAGTCGAGCGGGTGCTGTAAATATTATGATGAAGAAATACTCGGAACTCGTCACTTCTGTGAAATATTCCACAGAATAAGGAAAAAAGCAACCACAATATCAGCTGTATGTTTACTTCTGATCACCTTATTGCTGTTTCCGTTCATTTTGTTTCTGAGCGTTTAGGTATCTGTACTCATAGCAATCAAGGATACACAGATACGTCTGAACCGAGGGCCTAGCTCCGCAGCGAACTTCCGTCAGGCTTACAGAGTTGTGTTTGGCTTCTTCGGAATCGAAAGAAAATGGTGCAGATTGCAACGGATTAATCAAATAAACACTACGCTTAGCATGAAACATCGAATTCGACCAAAGAAACAAATGGACGGTGAAGAATTGCTTGATGGAATTTGATGAGAAATGTAACCGGGAGATGCTCTCTCCTAGACAGTTGGACTAATGAAATGCTGTAGATTTCAGCAAAATTATGATCTTAGGAACAATTTCGTTTTTTTACACCGTTAAATATGCTTGATAATAACTATGTTTGTCCGTTTAGTGAATTCGACGCATATGTAGAATGAAAGGTATTCCTTGGCGGAAGTAGTGCGAAATCGCAGCATTTTGGAAAAGCTTCAGGACACGGGAAAATTAACGGCAATTCTGATCTTTTGAGCCACATACAGAAATATCACCTTGGGGAATCGGACGCGCAGATTTCTCACCTAAACTCAGCATTGCGAGCTGTGAGAGCGCATTCTCAAAAAGTAAGTTTATAACGAACTACCTTCCATCATCATTGGAGCAGATAGCGCTCACAGATTGGCAGTTCTCAATAAAGAGAGCGAACTTGCCGGTAGATAGTGTTATCAATACAACTGCCTCAGGTAATTCGCCAAATGTGTAGCTGTAAATCTTGCTCATGAGTACTATATCACTAAAATGCCCGCATTTACGGCAGCACCCTACATTTAGATACTTGCTTGTTGTTATATCAAACGAACGCTTTAAGGGCTGTCCTCCATCGTGGGAGTTTATAGATTTACAACCGCCAGATTGGGGGCGGCAATTTAACGTCCGCCGTGGGCGGGTAAAGTAGTTGCTACGCCACTGACTGGACGCACTCTGATTTCACGACACGGTGACGAAGACTCCTACCCACTAACCACCAACTCGGATGTTCTTCAGGAAGATCTTATGCCGCCTTATTACACCTAACTTACATCAGCTCAATACTAGCTAAACAGTAAGTTACGCCAGTTGGAACAAAGCAGTGTCCACTCACATGGTAGGAAAATCGTCACAGTCGTATTTCTGTATTAACGCTGTCAGTGGAGCGCAGCTCAAAACCTCTCTCTTGTACCCAAGGGAGCCAAGATATTCTGACATGTTTCAGGGAGATCCTGAGGATGTACTCCTCAAGACCGAGTGGAGAATGTGTTTCATGGAGCGCATTCTGTCCGAGGCACGAGCCCATGGGGTGTCTCAGCACTTCCAGCACATGGTGGATCATGTGAGGAGAAATGAGGCTCCCGCAATGCATGGTACTGATTTGTTAAGTGCTTATATTTCGTTGATATAAGTGTATATACCTAGAACTGATGTTGTCAATTCTATGCATCACAAAGCCATTGATTCGACGTGCCGGTATAAGCGATGATGTTCGGGCTAAGTGCTTTCGCAGAGAGTTCTCGCATGTTTCCGCGTTAAGTGTTGTCAGAGACCACCAGAGTTTATACGGATGATTCCTGGCAATCAGAACTGCATTGCTGCTAATGATGAGAGGCAATGGGTTGTTACGTACTGTTGGGTCCCTAGTTCATGGAGGGAGAATGGTACGTAGTTGGTATCACGAAGAGGACTACCGTGCGCAGAAACCGAAGAGTCATTCTGTTAATCGTTCGGTTAGGTATTATTGCGGAGATCTCGAAGGTCCATAGTGCCGTTGGTTACATATCGTCGCGTGATGACATGCACCGTGAGATACGCTGAGACAAGGTGTCGGATATAAGCCACTGATGCATCTCAGGATGCGAGGTGGATATTATTCCCTTATTGTGGAGACATGGTGGGCGAGTAGTAACCCCTAATCTCACAATATACTCCAACATGATCTAGATGGCATTTGTGTATCGTTAAATAGGAACTTGCTTCATTTAAACATAGCTAAATGCAAGATGATCCATCTGCGTCACCAGCCGGTGAGCGCTTACATCCTTGGAGACCACACCTTGCAGAATTCTTCTCAGGAACTTGATCTGGGTGTACTGGTCTAGGAAGATCACGGGTGTTCGAAACATGCCTAGAAGGCGACGAAAACCGGCGATCAACACTTCGGCCTGCTTCGCAGAGCCTTAGGTCGGTTTGAACCCTCAATCTTTCACCAAATGCTTAACCCCTAAGTGCGACCGCACGTAGATTATGCTATCCAGACATAGCAGCCGCGGCAGAAACAGGATTTTGTTCCTCTCGAGATTCCTCAACGAAAGGCAACCAAGAACGTCAGGACCTCTTTCATCTGACCTATCAGCTTAGACTGAAATCTCTAAGAATGTACAACAGTTGATATCGGTTTTTGCGGGGGATCTCATAATGGTTTACCAGATTATGGCGAACCCACGCCACATTTGCTGTCCGCTGCGGGAATTGAATCGCGACACTAACCTGAGATCATCCTCTAAAACTGCAAATCCGGCTTGAATGCCATAGAAATTTCTTCTCCCTTTGCGTGTGCTAGCCTTGGAACGTCATCACTGATTAAGTCATCTCTGCTCCCAATTTGGCGATATTTTTCAAAAACGAGTTGTCAATGCGTTGTCTCATTGGCATTTCTTTTTCTGACTTGTTGGTCAGGGGGCTACAAAACGCAATCAAAAGGTGTTTTACCAAACTCCCAATTAATAGAATAATGGGTCATACTTTTAATACGCGAAAATCTCCGCTATTCTACATACGTCTATGGTGAGTCCACCAAAACGCTTTTCACTTTATTATGCAAGTTAATTTTCTCAATTATTTTCATTTCACGGGACTTGTTAAGCATTGCTTTTTTACCCGTAATACACCATGGTTCTATTGTTCCATTGCAGAGGGCTATACGGTCGACTGCGTTCGTTTCAGCGCCTAAGTTGTACCTATGTATGCGATGCATCATGAGTCGTCTGTCAATTGCTAGTGGTGCAGCGTTCAGAGAATACGAACCACTAAAGTGACAAACGTGGTGGTCATCGCGAGCGCCTACACATTAACCACCAAGACACCACAATTATCCCTCCAGTGCAAGCACCTAATGGCAACTGCAATGCCTCACATTAACTTTGGGCTGGATAGCATAGGCACTGCGGTTTGTTTACGGTACAAGGAGCTTTCGCTACATACACGCCTAAATACAAGAATGTCGCAGTCGTATCACGGCATTAGCCATTTTAGCAGAGTGCCGCCCATGATTTTTCTCTCTTAGCCACGTGGCCACCTGTCAACCCAGAGTTCAGTGGCAAGTTGCGTAAGCCACTTTCGTTGCTTTACTCACAAGCACACCATAATATTTCGCACCCCAGACCCCGATCATTCGAAGTGGTACACCTGTGACTGTCTTGATATCCGGACACACCGAACATGCCGGAGCGCTGGTTGGTCGTCCTAACAGTGTCCTCCCAAAACCTACGTCTTCTGAGGTTCTTTTTCGGAATTACAAAAGGGATTGCATGTACAAAATTTTGTTCTCAAATTTATGTAAATTATGGAGAAAGATTAGTTGCAACTAAATGGATGCATACCAGTTATCACGCAAACTTCTCTGCCAAATCACCAAGACACACTCCATTTCATTGGTACGTCATCACGTAATCTTCCTCTCTCCCGTACGCTCATCCTACGGGACGTGTGAAGCGTTATCTATTTGACCCGTTATATGCCATTGTACTGCCATGCGTGTTTGTAGACTAAGTGTTCACAGGCCGTTGGACAGGGAATTAAGTGTTATGGACCTCGCGGAATTATGGGATTTACAGATACAACTATCGTAGGATGGAATTGAAGTGTTGTTCGCCGATATGCTGTGTCGGCCAGGTACGTTTGCTGAAGAAAACCCGGTGCAATTGTCAGATAAAACTGCCAAGCAACAATGCAGTGATGCCCATTTGCGAACATACCATACCATACGTACGGCATATGAACTCAGTTGATCCGTGTCAGGTGCCCTTACGTTGGGTCTGCGTAAATTCGCCTATGCATGTATGTATGTATGTGTGTGTGTGTGTGTGCGTGTGTGTGTGTGTGTGTGTGTGTAGATCAGCCGATGCAAACTGCCAACAGTCCGGTCGCAGTATCTCATTTGATCCAGGGACCAGCAAGTCGGAGTACTGCATCCAGTAGGACAGTAAGCGACGCCTGCTGTAACAACTCATGGTCTACTCGCCTTGCAACAAAATTGACACGGTCGTATTTCTGTGCTGGCCCACTCAGCAGACAGCTGCTCGTAAGCATGTCACGCTGCCCCTGGTCCTTCGCAGCCATGCACTTCTGACTCCCTTGCTATCCGGACACGGTACCGTCGTACGCCCCAGCGTTGTTAGGTCGTACAAAAACCTTGGGCTGCGCCAGTGCAAAACTAGCCATAAAGTCGCTAATGGGGTGTCGCAGTACCGGGTTCCCAGCCCCCCTCCCCACTGGTGCCGTTCACAAGGCATGCCATTAGGTACATGGTAGTCCACTTATACGCAGTCGCTTCACAAGTTTGGAAAATCTTGTGCCCCAAAGCAGCATAGAGCCAGATTCGGCTTAGGCACCGTTGCTGAATGCAGACTAGGCCTCCCACGCGTCACTACCACACACCACCAACTCATACATTCATGCAAGGGTTATTAAGTCTACCGTCATTAGCTGCTTTGGGCTAGCTCAATACCAATGTCACTGCGCGCGCTTAGTGCGTAGAAATGATACCGGATGCAATTCAATTGCACTAATGAGAAGGTTCAATCGGTTTAAGGATGCAAATCAAAGCGTTAGGGAGCCATTCAATTGCACTATAGAGGCAATAAATCTGGAAAAGGTGTAGATGCACCGACTTCTTAGAGGTTCGACGCAAATTCCGTTGGCTTTTTACCTTAGCTGCTGAACCATTTTATATCCTTGGAATTGATTTTCTGCAGCATTTCCAGCTAATGGTCGGTACACCTCAGCGAAAGCTAATTGACAAACAAACACGTCTTTCCATTTGCGGAATCGATACGTGTTTCGAAACCATCACCCCCATTTATCCGCATCCCCAAGCTGACAAAGATTTTCTGGAACTGTTCACGCAATTCCCACAGCGAATTCATCCTTCTAACGTCATTCGCCCCGTGGCAGCTAAGGTAGTGCACCACATCAGAAACCGTAGTCCACTAGACTCGGCTGGACCACGACTCCTTGCCCCCTGATAAATTGAAGGTGGCAAAAGAGGGATTCGAGCATATGCGCGAATTTGGTAGTATCCGTCCATCCGAAAGTCAGTGGGCTTCACCACTCCACATGGTGCCAAAGAAGAATAGCGACTGGTGGCCAAATGGAGACAATCGAACGCTGAACAAATGCATCAGACCCGACAAATGCGCTCCTAGACAGATCCGCCACCTAGACTATGTCTCACAGTTCACGTCAGGTGCGCATAACTGTTGCAGTCGTCTTGTCTCGAGCCAATGCAATCGCACCAGGTCACAGCATCTATCTAGCAGCAATGGTCGCTGTACAGTAGACCGATCCGGAGGTTGATCAAACGCACAGGCCCAGTTCCCTCCACGGCAGACCAATTCCACTACTTACCAACAAAGCTCCTTTCGCGTAGCAACTCACGTCACACGTGCGTTGTTTCGAGCCTACTTACACCCATGTCCAGAACCAGACAACCTTTGTATCGCCTGAGCTTCAAACGTGTACGCACGTATTCCTGCGAGTTGACAGCATCAAGCGTATCCTGGCTCCGCCATATAAAGGACCATTAGGGTCCAACGGAAAGACAAGGTTGGTCGTCACGGGAGGCGTGAGTCAGTATCAGTTATTCGCTTAAAAGTCGCCCATATCGACAACGACAATTCCTTTATAGAGATGCCTGTTCCACCGCCAACAAGGCATAGTTCTAGCAGTTCAGCGAAGCCCGCTGAAATTCTCCCAACATCGTCCAGTGGACCTAGAACAACTAAGTCAAGCCGATAGGTACATTGCCCTCGTCATTTTGTTCAAAAAGTGCATTTTATGCTTAGATCAACTTTACCATTTTTGTAAATAACAGAAGATGGCAAAAGGTTTCGAAACCACCAAAAAGATTACAACAGTTTTGTAAACTCAAAAATATCTGTCGTGATTTTTACTTGTTGCGGCCATGCACTATCGTCACTACCGTATTCCGTTTACTTGCCACCTACGCCTGTCAATGCAGTCGCACATTCAGGTTGGAGCAGGACACCTCAAGGTCTAGATCGAACATTTCCCGTAGAACTGCTTCCCCCACCGAATCGTTTTTGACAATACCTTTTTGTTTCGACACCATTAGGGTGGACACAGGTGGTAGCCCGCAAGGACATGATTGCCTGGTTCTCCCCCAGCAACTGCATTTGGTTCCACCACCTGGGCTCGCAGTAGGTTGGCCCACGACAGATAGTCCTCAAGTAGATCGAAGGACTGTTAAGACAGTTCCTTCTGAGGAAGGGCTGTGTAGCAGTCTGGAGATTTCCCCGGATTGCCTGAGTATGTTGTGTAACCTCCTAAACAAAAGTACCTTAGTGTACACCTGGAGGTTGTTTGTAGGTTACTGAGATATACGTTGCATTTATTTGCCTAACCCAACGCACACGCGAGATATACGCACGGCACCACGGTTGGATTCAACACGCCGCTCCATCGCGCGGTCCCTCACATCCTTCCACAGCTAGCTCGCGTTATCCAGTGTCATTTTTAGCCAGCACACAAGAACGGTGTACTACGGTACAAGTTCGTCCCGTCACTTGGATGCCTCCGCTTTCATTACTTGGAACGGTAATCCCTGGTAGTCTGTTGGTGTGAATCGGCCACACTCGTCACAACAAGCTAGACAAGCCCTGACGAATTCTATTCCCTTTAACTTTTTGCTTTATATTTGTATACGACCGAAGAGAATTGTCGAAAAGAATGTAGTTCGCGCATTTGCTAATTTTGACTCAAATGGGAATAGTTTCCTGATTGTGGAGGAACTTTGTAGCCTGTTAGCTGCTGGGACGAACACATTAAAATTACAACTAAAATCCTCCTACTCATGAATAATATCAAATGGGAATAAGTTATCAAGCAAAAAATACAAGCAACCCATTCGAAAGTCTTTGATGTCCACTCAAAGTGGAGTTACGCATATATTCTGGCCACATAGACATCGGCTGGCACAATAATTAGATTGCGAACTACTTTCGCTACCTTTAGACTCCCAGAAACACTAGTGTCGGACAACGGATCTTCGTTTCCCAGCGCCGAGATTCCCACCTTCCTTGCCTCCAACCTAGACATACAACTACTGCTTTACATCAGCAGTCTTGAAGCGGTTTGCCTGAAGAGCCATGCAAACAGTGAAAAATACGCTGCTTATAGCTACGATTGCGCCACCGCATGTGCGCCTGGATCATACTCTATTTACTTACCGAAATCTCGTGAACGATACCACCGGAAAATGTCCTGTGGAGCTAATGTTTGGCGGTTGGTTGGGTACACGACTATACTTGTTTCACGTGATAAGAAGTCCACCGTATACAGCAGCAACTTAAAGCACCCTTCGATGCTAGCAGTGAAGACACTCATAACCTGGTCAGATCAAATCTACATACGTTTGCCTACGGAACCCGGATGGCAGTCAGCTGCTATAAAGATAACTAACGGACAGAATATAGAATCAAGGACTAGGGACGACAAATTTGTGCGAAGTCACCTGCATCGCTTGCATCCAAAGACGTCAGAGTCCCAAACAATCTGCGAACCAACCCCCCCACCTCCAGTGCTCAGCAGCACGCGTGTGAGTGACTCCTTGCCGGCGTGTGAAGCCCCGCTGCGTGGGTCAAAACGCGACCGCCGACTGGTCGACCGCTTTCAGACTTCATAGTGGAAGCACAGGGGGAAAGAGTAGTGCCTTCTCGGCTGGGCACCGTTGCGTTACGTCGGCAGACCGCGCAGTGCATGGGTGCGTATGTGTGTGTGCATCAGTCGTGTGTGCGTGATTCGTCCCTTACATTCACTACGTTCATTGGTCTATGATGTGTGATAAAAACGCCGACTTAGAGCTCAGGACATACTGCTGTCTGCTTACCCACACGCATGACATCCGCTGTTCGGTAGTGATTTCAGATTTCACTCGGGCGTAACAGACACAAACGTCGCAATGTGTATCGGGACTCCTCTTCTCGACGCACGATTTGCGAACAACCACAAACAACACAGGAAGCGTTTCTTTAAGGATTTCACGCAGCCATTTCCCTTCAGAAATTTTAACAGAGCAAGAACGTTTCACTTAAAAGAAGAGCAGATGGTTCACTCATAAGATCGATTTACCGGGAACCGAGCTGGACCGGACAATACCTACATTTCAGCAGTTATTGTTCAATGAACTATAAACGATCCCTAGTTCGAACTTGTTTTGTTAGAGCACACCGAATATGCTCTGAAGGGTCAATCGAGGCTGAATTACGATATATTGAATCTAACCTACGCAATAACGGCTATCCTAATAAATTCATCGCCAGGTATGGGAATGAGGTTGCTAAGAAAGAAACACGAATGGATGTCCCAAAGAAAAAGGTTTTCATCACGCTACCATATAAAGGGGAACAGAACGACAGAAGATTATGCTCTCGATTACGCCAAGCCATACAAAAGTGCTACTACGCAGCTGAACTCGTGTTGTTACATCAAACCAAGAAGCTGTTCCATGAATCCAACTTGGATAGGCCTCACGCTCCGGTTACCGCCTCATGTGTTTACCAATTTACCTGTACTTGCGGTAGCATGTACATTGACCGAACCGAGAGAAGGCTATCAACTAGGATCATGGAACATGTTCCACAGAACCTGGCAAATAGTGGCGCTAAACTCCCTGACAGCTTCATCGATCAGCATCTGCTCGATTATACCTTGTGCGAAAACCCACGTGACGCATTCAAGGTTATCAGCAGACAGAAGAACGCGAGCTTGCTTCTTTCACTAAAACCTCTACCATCCGGCGAATGAAACCAGGCCTCTGCAAACAGGTTGACCTTGTGGCCAGTCTTGCCTTGCCCTGGTAAGACGCAGTCAAGGACTTTGATTTTCTCAGTGTGTTATTGATTTTCCACGATTTGTCTGTAAGTGGCTGAATGCGAAGACACGAAATAATCTGAATTCAGGTTATCCCGCATAAATGCTGTTCGTTCTTGTTCTCTTAAAACACAGGAAGCGTCCACCGCAAGTAGACAAGAATTTGGTTGTAACTTCCAGAGCGCACAGTCATCTTATACTTTGTACACGGACCATACCACCGCCGGGGCCATGCCATCTCCCTTTCACGGCGGTGGAGAAGCTGAGTAGACCGACCTTCTTGCACGAGATAGCTTTCCTGGTAAAGATGGGACATGTTCATATGTATTGGTGGGTACCCCTAGTTTGGTTGCAGCTCAGTTAAACGACTTTGCGAAAGGATACGGGTTCCAGACTTGGAGGAACAAGCGCAACTATTGTGTTGCACCACAGAAGACTGTGTTGTATCCGAAGAGGCAGAGCGCTGAAGGATTGTATGGTTACAACTGTGATGCCTGGCTTGTCGCAACGTTGAACGAGGTTGTATGCGAGCGGATAGTAAAGCAGCCAACCAGAAACAAGGACAATCCTAATCCAATGAATGCTAGTCAGCAAGTAAAGTAAAACAATAAACCAGTAACATGGGTGTCTCACGTGAAACGCAGAGGAGGGGACAAGCGACACTGAAAAACCCCTTCCTGTTTCTTAGTCACAGAGGCATTAATATGGCAATTGAAGAGATGAAACATAGTTTTGCCTGAGTGACAAGCCTTCTGCTAAGACAAAATATCCATATAACTTGCGTGTTAGCCAGCGTTAGCTACACTAAATCTCTCTAGCTTTTGGGATGGATTCACACTGTTTACCTCGCTTTCTCGAAAACTTTTGAACCTCCGGATCACAACGTGCCTGGTCAAACGATTTAAAAATACGGGGGAGGCTATCTTAGCCTTGGTTAGGTATGTGTCTTCATGCTTCAATATCGCATGAAAGCGGCAGTTTATAGCACCTTGTCATAGAAGCTCAAAGTGTATTGTGGCATTTCACCTGTCTTAGTGGCTGGTTTGTCGAACTACCTCCTCGTGCTGCCAACTGGGCGCTTCCGCGTTACACCGTTCCAGCGAAGTCTTTGGCGACAGCGTTCCAGGAGGTGGCAAGTTTTTACCTGGCAAGCGTTCTCCCTGTAAAAAGCCACGAACATCTGTTTAACAACACTGCGACCTGGTGGATTTGACTATCCACTAAATAAAGTCACTGCCACTTGCTTCATCTCGGTGGGCATTGCGCTCCAGCAGATGTGCTGATACCATAGGAGGGCTGGGTCCCTCTTTGTTAACCGACCAAACAATAGGTGTATAAACGGTTTTTTCAGTTACGGACTCCCAATGGGTGTGATGCCCTGAATTCACCTCGTAGCTCTACGGGCAGGCTATCTAACCAAAGGCTCCGGGGGGGGGTGTACCCTATGATAACTCCCTACTTCGGCTAGGGCAACCGGGCAGTAAAAGGCATACTGACAGAACCATGGACCGTCCATCTACAATATCGCTCTCAGCTGCTTTTGTTCCCGCTACACACACACCTTCACACGTCACCTGTTCACTTGCTACCAGTCACTGTTATTCGTCATAAGCTGATTCCTGTCTCCATGCTTTTACTCCAGATGGTTTCGTTAACACCCATTGATCTCGCCCAGTGGTCCTCCTTCGGCCTCGATCCTCGTTCCGGTTGGCATGCTTTAATGTACGGAATTGTTAGATTTCTCGCCGGCCACTGATCGCCCCGCTCCCTGGGCTGTCCTTTTGGACCCACCCTCTCGCTCAGAAGTCGAACGTGAGATCGAACTGTTGAAGTTAAATGAAGCCGCGAGACCTGCTGATCTTCCTCCAGCCCTCTTTAAATTCGGGAGGCCTGCTCTTGTGGATGATTTACATGAATTACTAGTGAAACTGTGGGAGCAGGAAACTGTCCCAACCGATTGGAGCCGCTCCGTCATAGTCCCAATTTTCAAGGGAGGCTCACGATCGGAATGCGGCAGCCATAGAGGAATCAGTCTGATCTCCATCGCCTCCAAATTGCTTGCCTCTGTCATCCTTCACAGATTGACTGGCACTCGTGAAAGCCAGATTCGTGAAGAGCAAGCTGGAATTCATCGAGGTCGTGGCTGCATTGACCACATCTTCACTTTGCGTCAATTGTTGGAGCACCGTCACATATATTGGCGGCCCACCATTGTCGTGTTCCTCGATATCAAAGGTGCATTCGATTCGGTGGATAGACATGCGCTTTGGGACTGTCTACTCAGGAAAGGTGTACCTGAGAAATATGGGAATATTATCCGAGCATTATATGCGCGTAACTCGGGCAGAGTGAGGACTTACGACAAGTTGTCGCCACCCTTTAATATCTCCAGCAGTGTGAGACAAGGATGCCCGCTGTCACCTTTCCTTTTCAACTTCGCTGTTGACGAAGTCATGGAAATCGCGTTCACAGGGCACGACTTAGAAGGTATGGAGCTACTCCCAGGAGAACGACTTCTTGACTTAGAGTATGCTGATAATATTGCCTTAATCTGACAGCTCACAAACGTGTCAAGCGGCACTGGACAGATTAGCAATAGATGTCCGTCACTTCTCGCTTTGCTTCGCACCCTCGAAGTGCAAAGCGTTCCTCCAAGATTGGTCTGGACCGCCTCCTACGCTGACCCTTGGTGGGGATCAGCTAGAAGTCGTACAAAACTGCAACTACCTGGGAAGTTGTATCAGCGCCCGTGGGATTGAAGATGAGATCACGAATCGTATAGCAAAAGCCCTTCGTGCTTTTGCTACGCTTCGCCGCCTACGGCGCCGGCGCGAAATCACACTTACCCTGAAGGGTAGAGTGTACAATGCAGCGGTACGTTCGACCCTACTGTACGGTTGTGAAACCTGGCCCATTAGATCAGCGGACATAAAGAGGCTGGTTACGTTCGACCACCGGTGCCTTTGTTATTTAGCTCACATCTGGTGGGAACACCGTGTGAGCAACGAGCGTGTTCGACGTCCTGTTTACGGCACAGGAAAAGGAAATGAACCGCTCAGCACCGTTATTTCACACACCAGGCTCCGATGGCTTGGCCATGTGTTACGCATGCCAGCCCACCGACTCCCGCGACGTGCGTTGTTTGCGCGCCGGGGTTGTGGATGGAAGAAGAGGAGGGGTGGCCAAGCGATGACTTGGTCCAGAGGAATGAAGGCCCTCACTTCTGAGCTGGCCTCGGTTGGAGCGTCTCGGCTCCCTGGTTGGGGTCCGAAAGACGATGAACACATTTGGTTGGACACACTTGCTGATATGGCTAGGAGCCGACCTCAGTGGCGTTCGTGCTGTGAGTTTCTTTGTCCCACTCCATCCCACTTAGTCTCGCCCTCCAACCACGATCTCATTATTTAGCCTTATATAATTTTGCATAGTAATTTTTTGTTGTTGCACAGTACCCGGCTGGTAGCTTACCGGAACGGTGCCCATCCGTTACCGGTAGCTCAGCCGGCTTGCACCAGTTGCATTCTTTTTTCTCTCCTTTTTTATGTGTATTGCGGCACAGTAGCTGAGGTGTTGCCCACCTCTAGCTAACCTGTATGTATGTATGTAATGTACGCATACTCATGCAGATCGGGAAGCACGCTAATCTTGCGTACAGTTTGGAATCCATTGCCATCGATGTTTGTTGTCTTTCAGAGACACGTTTGCAAGATACCATGCCCCGACTGATTTGAGATCTCCCACCGACCACGGAGCCAGATTTTACCTACATCTATCTGGTGACGCAGAAGCATCTGCGGCAGACCTGGCTTGTCTTGGTGCAGTGTTAGGTAACAAAGTCGAGGCCGCCTTGCTGGACCGGTTCCCAATTAACAGCCGACTGTGTGCAGTTCGGCATCGGGAATCATGCAGGATCAACAGATATCGTGAAAAATGACACAACTTGTTTGTTATCACAGGTTACGCTTCAACTGGCTGTAGTTCCGATTCTGTTAAGGACCATTTCTACCTTGAACTTTATTATCTCTTGGGCAGAGCCAGCAAATCGGATATTATTGTCCTTGATGGGGATCTTAACGCACGGTTCGGTCACCTCGGTCGTCACTTTGCACTAGATGAGAGCCGTTCAGATAATGGAGAGAGACTTCTCACACTGTGCAAAATAATCATCTGCTTCTCTCGAGTACCAGCTTTCGGCATTCGAGGAGACTTTCCACTAACTGGCGAACCCTTCTGCGTCTCGAATATGGTCTTAGATTGCTCATCTCGCAATCATTTCAGATGCACATGATTACAGATCGAGCTGGTCCACTTTTTTGACTCAGACCATGAGCACATCTGTGCGACCATCTGCATGAGCTTGGGAGGGTCGCTGGAAACGTCACACTGTAAGTCAGACGCACAAAAACTATCTACTATCTTGGTCCTTTGGAGCTACCAATCTTCTTTGGCCGGGGCACCCGATTGCGACCCGTCGCAAGATTTTGATGAACACTAGATGTTCATGCAGATGACTATGATTTATTCCGGCAGTTAGTCTGTGGTCTTACTCAGCAACCTATGAAGGCCTGGATGTCCTCTCGATCTTTGGATCTATTCGACTGCTACAGAAGCATCCTTGCAGCGTCCAATCATAATGAAGTGCACCGTCCTGTCGGCCGGCAGCTCAAACAAAGCTTGCACAGTGACCGTGAAGCTCAGTGTGTTTCGGAAATGGAGGCCGCTGCCGGCTTTGGCAAAACCCGCCATTCTTCCAGCACATTTGATACGGAGGCCACAGAAAACGGTGTCAGTGAGACTATTTGTGAAGCCGATGGTTCGCCGATTGCCAGCCTACAGAGACGCTTGGCTCGATGGCCCAACATGTACATTTGTACATCAAGTGGCCCTCACCACTCACTAGTATGCCCTGCGAAACCACCTGTCCGCCCTAGGTCGACAAATTTGATCCACCCAGAAGCAGAAGTTTGTCTTGCGATTAGACACCATAAAAGGACTCAAGGCTACCGGCTCAGATGAACTTCCTTTGGTGCTGTTCAAGTATATAGGCTAACCTTATTGTTATCCAAAAACTGGCATGAAGAAAAAGTGCCTACGTCCTGGGACGAGTCAGTTATTGTTCCGATATTTAAGAAGGGTGCTCGCACTTCGTACATCAGTCACCGAGGTATTAGTCTCATTTGAGTTGCCTCCAAGCTATTGGCATTCAGTTTACTCCATATACTATCATCTTGTCGTGAATCGTTGTTCCACGGAGAACAAGTTAGCTTCCGAACAGGCCACCGGTGTGTGGATCAAATATTCACGCTCCGCCAAATCCTGGATCACCACCATCTTCACTAGAGGCTTACCACCATTGCATTTCCAGACATCCGTGCTGCATTCAACTCGATTGATCGACCTGGGCTTTTGGCTGTTGGCTTAAGAACGGGGGCCAGTAGAGTACACTACCATTCTACGCGAACTCTACCTCTACATCACCGGCTTTTGTCGTCCTTTGCTGTCAATAGCGGTGTACGACAGGACTTCCCTTTGTCCACGTTCATCTTTAATTTTGCGACTGAAGACGTCCTGTCGAGAGCTCCAGAAGGTTACTAAAATTTTGGTCTACTGCTAAAATAGGGTAAGGGAACGACCAACTTAGATTATGCCGATGATATCGCCTTACTTAGTGACGACTCACAGAGCATGCAAACCATTCTAGGCCGCCTGGCAATTGAAGCATCTAGGTACGAAATGTGCTTTACCCCATCAAAGTGTAGACTGTTGCTTCAGGATTGACACTCATCCGTTCCCCTGCTCACTGTTAAAGGTAAACAGCTTGAACAAATGGATAGCTTTGTCTATCTAAGCAGCTGCGTGTCTGCTTTTGGTACTACTGGAAAGGAAGTTTCACCCCGTATCACCAAAGTTCAGTCGGTCTTTTTCAACCTGCAGTACTCATAGTGTCGTCGGGATGTCTCAGTATTGGTAAAGGGTCGTGTTTACAACGCCAACGTTTAGGTGGTGTTGTTATATGAAAACGAGCCATGGCCAGTTCGCGTGGAGGACATGCGCCGGCTCGCGGCCTTCAACAATGGGTGCTTGAGGGAGATTGCTTGTGTGTGGTGGCAACAACGTAGATGCAACACTGAAATCAGATCTTGTCTTAGGGAATGCGAGTATTCCCTACAACGAGCTGATTTTGCTGGTCCAGTTAAGATAGCTCGGTCGATTCCAAAGCATGTCAACTGAGCGTTTACCCCACTGCGTCCTTTTTGATCGTGCAGCAGTTGGCTTGAAAAGACCACGTGACGGCCAGCCGTCCACCTGGCGATAGCATATGAAATCTTTAACTTCACCTCTTGTCATCGCTGGATCCACACATCTGCCTGATTGGGCACCAAAGGGCGAATATTGCCGAAGGATGGAAACCATACAGGATATGATACGCGATCAAAACCAGTGGAGGATGTGTATACACACTTGTTTAGATTTAGATGTATAATCCGTAACGATTGAAAAAGACACCAAAATGCCGTGTGCAAAATAATAATAAGATGTGCAGTTTTTTCTTTTATCGAAGTACAATTCTAACCCTCAGCTAATGTGCTAGTCTTATGATGCGCTAATTAAAATTTTTAGTGATTTCCATGGCTTTGTTTGGCTCTATGTCTGTTCAATGGACTGCTGTTTATACTACTACTACTACTACTACTACTACTACTACTGCTGCTGCTACTACTACTACTAGTATTACTACTATTACTACTACTACTACTACTACCACTACTGCTACTACTACTACTACTACTACTACTATTACTACTACTACTACTACTATTACTACTACTACTACTACTACGACTACGACTATTGCTACTACTACTACTACTACTACTACTACTACTACTATTACTACTACTACTACTACTACTACTACATGGCTAATTTCGGTGAGCTCTGCTGTACCTGCTGGCCTTAGATGATTTCGCAATATTGATTAAATCCGTTTTATGCATATTCGCTGATGATTTTAATACATGGTAGTGTCGAAATAACAGGTCACATCACTACAACGGAAGCTCGATAGTACTTATGAGTGGTTAATCTGCACATAATCAAAGTTAATGATGTCAAGCGTAAGATATTGAGCGTACGCCATCAGAGCGCCTGTCATTACGGAATCGGAACGGATCTGTTGTAAAACCCAGTTCTGGAAAGTTACCTCAGACAGCTCGCACAGGATGATCTCGGTTGCTGAAGACAGGTAGCAAGAAATGCAGGTCAACACTTGGACTTCTTGCGGCGGACGCTTGGGTGGTTCGGCTCTAGCATCCTCCTGCAGATGCTTAGCGTTTATCTGGGACCCGCTTAAGAATGTCCCATCCAGTTCTGGTAGCCAGGGCAGAAGCGTGATCGCGTGATGGCTGAGACGGCATGGCGAAGGGTGACTGAAACGTTTAGAACTTTATCGATCCTAGCCATCTTAAAAAGAAGGTCATAGGAGTCTTCATTGGACACATCTGTCGTCTCCGGTGTATCAGAAGTGCGAAGACGATAAATACGGATGTCATCACTTATGTGAATCCAACCAAAAAGTCACACACAATGGGGACGGCCGGGATGCGGCCAGAAGGCCGTCTCCCACAGGGTGTGAAACATTCTTTTTAATTAAATTATGTTATATTCTGCATTTTCGAAGTTCACAAGTACCACTTCAATCACAAAACATAAGTTAATCCAAATTATGGGTTCATGTCATATTGTACCTAGATTGTTAATCTTGTGGGGAGCCCACTGACAGGCTTTCTGCTTTTGTACACATTGTATTTTTAGTTTCAATCATTTCATCTGCTGAACTTGTTAAAGAGTCGCTCTTTCAGCTGTAATGAACCGGCTGTTTATATGTTCAGCCCTTGGATTTTCCTTGACACTTTAATGAACAAAACCTACCGTCGTACCATAGTACCTATAAGGGCACGACAACGTCCCCGAAACCGGTAGTGATCGGTAGGGGAAGATGGAAGAACCTATGAAGGTGTCTGAAATCCTCAGATAACCAGGAAAACTCTGTACCGTAGAACTGGACGGACCTTATCTTGTTTTCGTATATGTTATCCTCATGGCAGAGAAGCTGTCCTTCGGTTTAACAAGGTGACACTGGTTGCTAACTAAGGTACTAAGCAGAAGCGAATTATTTTCCTTAATCCCGTGGCGGAGCTGGAAGCTAGCGGGCGGATCCCCAAATCACGGGCTGGAGAATACCGTGGTTTGTGAAGGTAAGATGAATAAGTCGTCGGACAAACAGCTGTAACGTTCCAGAGTCTGGGGAGTTCTAGACTGGTCATCTGGTTCTCCATCAAATACCACAAGTGCATGTACGGCGCTGTGTCAAAGCCAGTACAACGGCCTATAGGGTCAGTGACCACACACTTTCATAATCAGAGATGAGTGTCTAACGGTGCGGAGGTGAACCAATTGGTTGGCCACTGGCTTCTGTGTGGACTGCTACCAAACAATAAGAAGAAGAATGAGTCACCTGGCTACCAATGGTTTTTGTTAGCAGCGAATGGTTGAACGTTCGAGGGAATGTTTTTTGACCGCCACTATATTGGAGCTGTTCATGTGCCTGAAGTAGCTTCTTACCATTAACAATTCATGTTAACCTCGCTAGACAGTTCGCGACATACGTTATTCGTTGCGCTGTCTTGCGAGTCAGGTCTTTAAACCAAAGAATTCGAGGCGGTCCCTTATGTCTGCCATCTTCTTAAGCCGGAGGAATCAGGAAACGTTTGCCACACAACACAGGAACTTAAGTAGCACTTACTCTAACTGCCTCTTTTCCACCAATTTTGTCTTTACTACTGGCCAGCAGCCATACGGATCATAAACCTACCTTGTAACCCGAAGGTGCGGGTTCCAGTCTGCATTAGAGGACCGGGCGACCCACGCAGTGTCCTTCGCCCACGTGTGACTGGTGGTGGTTGAGCGGTAGCGCAGCATCGGTACTGCGTACCGGCCTACTGATAATGCCTTGCTTGATTACGGCGAAAAGAAAGGTGGCAATAATGAACACCCATGAAAATTGTTATGAGGAAACCGTTGGCCCTACGTATGGATGAGTGTGTCGTTGGCGACACGATGAATGAAAGTAGACGGCTGAGTCTCCTCCCCAGTTGCGGAATGAATTGACCACAAGAAGGTCGCCGACATCGGGATAAGCAAAGTCAAGGTAACGAGTGACGTCGTGGATGAAGCCTTGAAAGGTTCGTGCGGCGTTTGAAAAGTTCAAAAGTCATTCTTAAAAATTTTAACAAGCGGAAGTGGGTATTGACGGCCATTTTAAATATGTCAGTTTACTACACATGTATCTGGTGATAGACATGAATAAGATTGACTATACTAAAGACCGTCTTACCTGTGAGGCATGTAGTAAGGCCCTGCATGTGTGGGATAGAGTACTCGTCGGAGATCGTAGGTTTGCTTAGTGCATGGTAGTCACTGCTTAAACGCCAGTTCACAAATTTCCTTGGGGCTATCTGGAGTGGAGAGAAGCAAGGACTACCTGAAGGACGGACTATTCCAAGTTCGAGCAAGTGCTCAGACTCCACCCTAGCTACCTTGAGCTGTTCCGGTGAAAGTCGGCGCGGATATGGTTGAACAGGTGGGCCGTTAGTCCGAATACGATGCGTGACTTGAGATGCCAAGAGCAGAGCTGCGTCCACTGACTGAACAAGTACGATAGTGAGCGAAAAATTTAGCGTAACCAGGGAAAGTCTGTGGATGAACGTAGCCTGGGATGCCAATTGTGATGTCGGCTTTGGTACCAGTGATACTGAGCGCTTTTGCGGGGTTGACTATCCTCATTTGTTTCGCATCGACCAAGATGTCGAAATGTCTAAGTCCATGCCGATGACGGCCGGCCAGTCGCCTTAAGGAGCACAAACCTGTCTTGTAATCTGAAAGCGCGGGTTCGCGATTACGTAAGGTCAGGGCGACCCTCGCAGTATCCTTAGCCCAAGTGCGACCGGTGTAGGTTGCGCGGAAGCGAAAGGTCGGTACTGAGTACCAGGTTACTGCTCATGCCTGTACCATTTTCTTTGTCGTTACATACTGAACGATGGGACAAGGCTGGCAAAAGCCAGCAATGATTGCGTCATATTTCGACTCCAGGGAAAGACAAAGGAAACCCACGCCGTTCGGCTGTGAGAACTGGACGTGAGCCAGACACCACAGTTACGATAGATGTGTCATGCTTGGATCGCAGGGTAAGACCAAGGAAACGCACGTCGTTCTGCTGTGAGAACAGTACGTGAGCCAGACAGCACAGGCGCACTGAATGTGTCATGCGTCCATCGACCGGTAGTCGGCCTTCACTAGGTAAAAAGACCAACAAAACGGTTCCCTGTGAAGTGATTAGTAACTCGCTATACTAGCAACAGAGAAAACCAGCCTGGCCGTATGTGCTGGCCGGTCGTTGGGCACCGTATTGCTATTACCACTAAAGCTGTTATCGCCTCATGACTGGCTTCCAACAAACCCGTAAGCTTTTATTAGGTTGCTTTGGCTACTAAAGAGAATCATATTTCCGGGAGCACATTGTAATGTTACGGTCTTGATCACGTTATCGTTTCGATCACATGTGTAGTACAGGTGAAAAATCACCTTAATGGGTGCGTGAAAGCGAATTCTTGACTTGACGTGACAACGCTCTTAGATTTCATTCTGCTCCGAGGCACTGGTGGCACCATTAGACAGCACACCAATTTCGTCATGAATCTAGCTACTGCCCTCTCAGTCAGATAATTGCTAGTTTGGCAAATTAATCAGGCCTTCGTTGGTGTTTCTTGAGTACAATGGAGAATATCCATTTATACAGTTATTCATTTATTTACTTATATTTGCATGAAAGGTGTGAAATATCTGTAAATATCAACAAATTAGTTGTTAGAAGTACTCTCCGTCATTTTGGTTACAGAGGAGTATCTACCGGATGCTTTTGGCGAGCAGTTTCTGATGTGTCTCGAAAGAAGTCTGCCTCCACTCGTTCATATTGTTCTATTTCAGTTCATCCATGTTGTTGAGTTTCGCTCTATAAACTCTGCTCTCCAATTATCTCTATAGGAAAAAGTCCATGAGATTCAACTCCGGTGATCCCGCGGGCCATTCTATCGGTCCTCCGGGACCGATTCAACTTCCACTGAATGTCTCTTTGTGGTAGACACGTACGGATTGCGCCGAATGTGCAGGTGCGCCGTCCTGCTTCCACAAAAGGTTATTCATTAACCCTTCCGACTGCAGCTGTGGAATGACGTTGCTCTGTGACGTTTTTATGTACGAGAAATGTCAGACCTTAGTAAGGTTAAACAACAATCCGCCGGACGCACTCCTGGAAAAAAGACCGAATGATTTTTCGACCAGTTAACCCAGCCCATGTCATAAGCTTCGCGCTACGTTACCCACGTGAAGCGCTACGTTGCCGTGGGTTGGTTGTTGCCCAACCATTTTGCGAATCTTGGCCATACAGGGCGAAGACAGCCTCACCAGTGAACAAAATGGTAGGCAGGTTCAGATTGTTTAAAAACAAACGAGCGAATTACAGGCGCTTCTGCTATTCGAAGGTGTGCAACAATTGTACTTGCAGAGCACTTGTATTGTCGGAAATATGTTTCCCTTCAATATCCTATGCACAACATACGGTGTGGTTTCGAAATGATGTGCGAGCTGTCGAACGATGAGATGCCTATTACTGCAAACCTCCTGCGCAACCGCGCAAGCTGATACTTCCTCTGTGACAGTGAGAGGCTGTCCGGTTGGTTTGATGTTGCAAACACTGCCACTTTCTGCAAAGTTTTTCACGCCTCGACGCACATACCGCTCGTTAATGAGCCGAGCAACGCGGTGCATACTATTATAGAGCCTTGCGGTTTCCGCTGCATTGGAACAGCACTCACTGTTCAGCTTCACAAGGACAACACGCTGATCGACCAGCAAAATATGTGACTTCGGTTTCTGATACACCGACGACACGGGAATAAGCTCCTTCTTCATTGCTTGCACAGCGAACCACTAACCACCTTTCGGGGGACCCATTTGCTGGCATTTTACCCGCGTAAGGGCCGACTACTGGTCGATCGAAGCATGACACGTTCAGTGCGCCTGTGCTGTTTGGCTCACGTCCTGTTCTCACAGCCGAACGGCGTGAATTTCCTTTGTCTTTCCCTGGGGTCGAAATATGACACAATCATTGCGGCTGTGATGTTTGCTAGCGTTCACCTCTCACAACCGAACGACTCGGTGTGCCCTGCTATCGTAGGCACGCATATCACGTCCCTGTGTCCTTTCTCACCCCTGCCGGCAAAGCAATTTGCGTCATTGGACAGTTAGCAACTCGGCGTACCGGTGTAGAGCAGCACCTGATCACAGTCACTCCTAGCTCCGAACAAGATTAATAAAACACAATGTATAAGCAGAGACACTGCATAGTTTGATCACGTTACTCCAATGAAAACGCGAGTGTCCCGATGTACCGTAGTGGTGGCCTTGTGCACGCGCAGACGTAGGTAGCGCGCGTCAAACAGGACAGCTAACGACGATGCATGCAGCAATCTATTGAACAGTATTTAGAACCTCCAACTGAGGAGAAAGAAGACCATTGCTGAGGTTGAGTTTGTATTGAACGCCACCACGTTAATTCCACATTTTGGCTACTCAAATATATAATGCTCCTAATATTCTCTGGTCTCTGCACTCACTCCGTCTAACATTAAAAACAGACAAGGAGCATCCTTTGATGCACACATTGTCGCGCGATTGTTGGTGAAATCTAAACTTTCGCACGGGCCGTATTCTTGATCAGTGAAGTCTAAATGAAAGAACAACTAGTAAAATATCTGGGTCAGTTCTGACCGCAGTCATCCCTTCCCCTCCTAGTTAGTAGTAAGAGTTGCTCACTTTTTTACCGCAATACGCGGATCTACTTTCACCAGACACACGTAGATGTTTTGTAATTAGCTACCGGTAAAAATTCATTACATCTGGACTCAGACAGCCCTCGCACCCTTAAAAAAGTATTGCACTTCCGCTTCACCCTTTCTGGAATCGTTAGCTGTGAGCATTCCTCCTGATCCCTGTGAGGCTCGAACGCGTAACTCAAGTGTTACCAGTCTGGGGTTGCGGCCACTGAGCTACGGCGTTGGTAACGACCATTGTGAATAAGTTACTAAACGTAATATAACGCTGCTTACTATCCACAGATTCGCACATTACTACCGTGTAGATGTCAGGTTAGCCCCCACACCTAGCAAAGAACTTAACAAATTTAAGCCGCGAAGTAACCTATGACATCATAAGCAGTTGGGTCCGTGTGCTGCTGACAAAGGAGTAGTGGCGGGAACTGAATGGTATAGGAACACGCATTGCTGACGAGTTTCAAAAAGATAAAGCGGTCGTATCGTGTTTTTCAGAGCCTATAATGATTAGTTGAGTTAGTTTAGATATGATGAATGTCTACTTATACCTTTCAGCTCCCCTAATACTAAATGATGATTAGTTATAACTTCGTACTCTGGTTAGTTCTTCGGTTACTGAGGAAAACTGGATCAGAATGTGGCAACTATGGTAGATAATACAGCAGCCTTGTGAAATGTTGATAAAGATTAATATTACTATTTCACTTATTCTTTGCCGTAAGTGAACTTTTTTGTTACTACCATGCTAGCACGGCAAATGAAATGCGCTTCCATAAAGTAGACTATTTATGGATTTTTTCAGGTTCAGGTGTGAACTAACCGAGCTAACTTTGTTATCTTGTTAAGGAAATCAAACTATCATTTCTGAGCTAACTGGAAAAAAGTTGGCGTTTGACCATGATGATAGATCACTTAGTCGGAGAAGGTATCTTTGAAGCCCTAATGCGTCAAGCTAACATTGTTTCTTTATTCAGCTCTTGTTTAGTTTGGAGAAAAGTGCATTGATAGCGGATTTTTTAAAGCGAAATGTTGGATTGTCACGCCTCTGACTGACTGGTTTCAAACAAGGGGCCATCCGCTCACCTCATTTTGCTGCCAAATTATGTTACGGCGAGTGGTCCCTTGTAAACCAGACCGACCGTGTAAATAGGTTCGGTACAGAAGAGATAAACCAATGCGTTCAATTAACTTACACTTCGTCGCTTGTAACGAATTTTTGATTTATGTAATTTAGCACAGGTACACCTGTAAGATGGTCACATGGTGAACGCACTTGATAAACGCGCATGGCCACTTATCACGGGACAAATTCTTGTTAACGTTCCATCCTGTCAAACTTACGTGTCGTCCTTGGTATTTAAAACAT
Source organism: Dicrocoelium dendriticum (assembly GCA_944474145.2). Classification (NCBI taxonomy): domain Eukaryota; kingdom Metazoa; phylum Platyhelminthes; class Trematoda; order Plagiorchiida; family Dicrocoeliidae; genus Dicrocoelium; species Dicrocoelium dendriticum. The sequence goes on from OX104060.1 coordinate 56,891,393, forward strand.
GCACTAGCCACATGTCAGGTAAACCATCAGTCAATTCTTTACACCCTGCAAAAATAGGGTGTGGTCCCGTGTTCTAACGTGAGAATTTTTCGCTTGATCACGGTGGTTGTGTCGTTCCGACAAATCCCAGTGAACATCGGCGTTTACGGATAATTGGAGCGAATTCTGTAAAGGTCTTGTGACACCTCCATACTATTTAACTCACTAATTTTATTGCGCCAAAACAGAGTTAAACCGCTAGAACAGGGGGTTACCCGAATATGGGAGTGCATCCTCATCTGGTGAGGGAAGTTGTGGTTACCACAACCAACGATAGAAGCGCAATTGGCCAACAGTAAGGGCTCGATCAATTAAACGACTGAAATGCGGTTTGTTTGCGCACAAAAGGATGGATGATCATAGAGTACATCGATAACATGAAACTCCAACTCACTGAGTGGGTTATTTTCGAAGCGATCGCTTGCGAATGAATTAGCACACACAACGTCAAGTAGTACCGCGATTCAAGTTAAAGTGAATTTCACTCATTTCGAATCCCAAACATCTCTACCTAAAGAAGCCAAACGGCTTCACACCTTAGTCGCTTCCAGTCTGTTGATCTGGATTCTCATGCGTTTACGTCATCTAAGGATGGTAAAGTATTGTATAAAGGATTGTCTATCGAATTAGCAAAGGTGGTGGAAGAGAGTGCAAGCGACACATTCGTTCGTGACCTGAGCAGCTCTAAACTATCTGATTGGTTTCAAACAAGCCTGGCAGTGAAGTGCAGGACTATTCAGGAAATTACCAAAACCAATCATAACAATACCAATCTTGTTCACCCAGCACAAAAGCTATCAAACCATCACCCGGGTCTGCCGGACTCTGATGCTTTCCAACCTTAACTGTTTAAGGGTACACAGCTTAAAGAAAGCGCGCCGCTTACGTCTCTTTTGATATATCCATAAGCTGGGCTAACCGACTTCTGACTTCAGCGAAATGTATTCTTTACCTCCATCGGTCTCCTTCCCGATCATAACCTCGAATCGTAATAGTTTCTATCATCCTAGCCAATCGACACCTGTTATCTTTGAGCCTTGATATTCCAACTTAAACGAGACTGCTGTCCTTCTACTTATTTTGAGCTATTTATCCTTACTTCTTGTCCACGTTCAGAATACGGAAATTTGATCGCTCTAGAAGGGCTTCGTTAACCAAGCTTTTGCGCTTACTTTTATACAGTTGCTCGGCTCTGACATACTTCTCGTCTTTGTGTAACCCTTCCTCATTAGCGTCTGCTCTACCCTGATATCTTTGAACCTCACCTATTTAGGGCTATTTATCTGGACGGTAACGCGTGGCGTTCGTCCCTTCTAACCTATTCGTCTGGCTTGCTTACCGCCCTCTGAATTGTGCGTTACGTTTATTTCGTCTGTTTTCTTGCCTCCTCTTATGCTGTAATCACAACCGCACTTATTACCCCCAACCACCCAGCATCAGCTCTCTTGGACTTGTCTATTCCGATTCCTCCAATGGCCACAAGACTTCCGTTCCACCTGCCTGCTGTTTTACCCTTCAATTCTCAACGGTCTTTTGCTGACAACCTACGTGCATCGGCCTGCTTCTGTCTTCTTCCAAGCTAGCCTATTTAGGACTATCCATCTTAAAGGCAACACTTTGCCGTCACTCCTTCGGAGGTAGCAGTCTTGCGTGCTGATCACCTCTGACCTCAGCGATATGGATTCTTAATCTCCCATGGGTTTCCTATGAATCGCAACTGAATGATTTATACAAGGCCAACACACGTCTGCTATTTTTATACCTTTATATTGCTACTGAAAAGAGCCTGCTAATCTCCTATTCGCCTCAAGAGTTCTGTTTCTTCGACTCTATATTTAACTTCTGCTGCTTTTGGACCGATTAGCGCTAAGCTCCTTCGAGGCAACTGGCCTACCCAGTCCATGCTGTTATCTCCACTACTTGTTCTGCTCTCACCCTTATTATTTAAATGGCCATTCGATCTTATTCTGCCGATCCGGCTACTTCCGACATCTTTCCATATCATATATTTTGGGCTGCTTATTTACTTCTTGTGCAGTTCCACAGTGCCATTATTTGATCGCTCCCGAGACGCCCACTACTCGTTTACGGTTATAAGTATACACTTGCTTTGCTCTGACCTACCTCATCTTGTCGGTTTATTGGACTTTCCTTAGCAACGTTTGCCTTTTTCTGACGTTTTCTAACCTCGCTGATTTAAGGCAAACTACCTGGAAGGCAACCCGCCGCTTTTGTTTCTTCCGATATATTTCGTCCTCTGAATTCCGTCGCAATTTTCCTTCACTTCCGTCGGCCTTCTTTCCCTCATCATACGCTCTAATCACAATCGCACTCATTATGATATCCTGACCATTATATTCCCACTTAAATGTAATACCCCTCGACACCTTTGTCTCTCAGTCCCACTTTTTGCGTCCAGAGTGTAGAGGCTTAAGCTCTAGGTGCACTTCGTCCACCACTCGGGTCCCCACCAAATGAGGCGCATCCGCTTTTGGATCACTAAACGCATCTTTCTGCCTCTTCTTCCTTTCGTCCCGCATTTGGAACAGTTCTTCCGTTCTCTACCGATCCGGGGTCTGCTTGCTTCTTTTAGTATTCGATTTATTTTCTAGAAAACGTGTGTATGAGTTAGTTGAGTAATAATCTTACATGTTATGTGGGGTTGATTAGTTCAAGCTCTGTTGCAACTCATCATATTTTTAACTGCGTTTCGGATGCATCCTTATTGTCTGTTTGTGTGGCTGTTCTGGTTAGTTGCCTTTTTCCCAGAAATTCCACAGATACAATGAGTAGGAACTGTGAAACCGTCCACCGCAGCGGCCTCAATATTTTGCAACGAAACACAATATTCCTATACCTAGAAAGGGATGGATGATTATTCCACTGTTGTTACGATTTACCGGCTAGACAAATGACTTAATTGTTCTCTTGGAAGGATACGAATCTCCGGAGACCTGAACAATTGGATTCAGCTCTGCTACTGTTTTTCTTTCACATACTTCTTGTCTGGAGCTTACTGCTGACACTAGATGTCAACATGATTACACGAAGCTAGCACCTGACTTCGGAAGGCAGAGGTTCCTGCCGATGCTCTGCCTTTCTACTTGGACAAATCCCTATCCAATGCTGTCTTTCACTACGACCAGAACAATTGGGGTTGATCATTCTCACTACTGGATAAATACTTTGCACTTACTACCCATCTGAAGCTATTCACTCTGCTTTTCCCGTTCACTCGGCTGTGGATACCAGTGTTCCCAATAACTTATATCACTTACCACGAGAGGACTTCCGATTTGTTGTTCCAGGCGATTTGCGATTATCCTCAGCCGCCTGAACACTTGGGATCACTTATTTCCGTGCCTCAAAGACATTTCAACATGATATATTTTGGATATTCCCCGGAAACATTATGCGGCTCTAGAAACGACCCATGCACCGCATTCCTACCAAATGGGCCGAGCCATTCGCTTTGGACAAGATAAGACACAGGGACGAAATAGGCTATCGCCTAATATGCGACAACCAACGGAAAATTTGGGCGTATCCTAACCGCGAATAACAGCGCCAGTAATCGGTCAATAGGAAGCATTGCCAGTTACACCTTGCCGTTCAAATGGACCGATGGCAGTATTCCAGAATGTGGTGGGTTTTCGCCTGGCAAGCTTTCTTCCTATAAAAAGCCACAAATGTCATTTTAAAAACACTGTGATGTGGTGGATGTAACTCGTCACCGAATCAAGTCACAGCCCATGGCTTCACGCTGGCAAGTCAACTAGCGCAACAGTTCACCATTTTTGATACGTCCTGATAATTTCCCATCCGTATATTCCGTCGCCACGTCTCTTCCTAAGCATTTACCGTTGATCTTTACGTTGCATGCACATGAACCCAGTGTACTGAGAAATCACTGTTCCTGTTCTTCACCAGTTCTTTTCTAATTCATCATCATCCGTAGTTCGGGATCTATTCGTGGCTGTTGTATTACTGCAATGCAGATCAGACTGACTGTGCCCATACAAACATGCTCGAACTCATGACAATCAAATTTACTCATTTTTACATTTGTACAGCTTACACAGTTTCAACCATGAAAGTCTTAAGAACTAACGGATGTCACCACTACAAGTGCCCATGAAAGCTCTGTACAATTGCACTTGTTTGATTATCCTCCGTGTTCATGTCTTGCATACTCGATAATACGTATTTATTCATTTATTAATTTTCAAACAGGGTGCAAATCAGTAGGTGTGCCGCTGTGCACATAGGAGGTAAAGCATAGTGGTCCAGCGAGTGAAGTTATGCGGGTGTCCTTGGTATGCACAGCACAACAACATGAAATGGCATAGGCGTGCACTAAATAAGGCATTGAGAGCTGACAAGTAGGTGAATGCGATGGGGTGAAAACAGCGGATACCAGTCGATTTGGGATGGGTAACTGCCAGATTGCAGCCACCGTGCAAACCTGCTGAGTAGACAAACCAAACGACAACCGGTGCATAACAGGGTGATAAACCATGTTTGTGAACAGAGCTGGGGTAGATGTGACGTAGCCTGTAATGGCGGTGAGTCCGTAGGTGGTGATGGCGAGAGCAGCGATGAGAGAGCGTCAAGAAAATGCATTCAACGGGGTGAACAAACAAAATGAGAACGAAGTTTGGAATGTGTAGGCGCTTTGGGCGATGCCGAGCTATCGCAATATGCGGGTTAACCAAACACCATCAGTTTGAATCTGATAGTGACCATGGCTATCCTAAGCTCCAGTTCACCACCTTACTAAATAATGAGAAATTCGTTCGAGAAATGGGCATGGAGTATTTATGTGAGGTAAGATGAGGCTGCACAAATTCGATATTTCGATATTTCAATAGTGTATGATGGAATAAAAAGCATAACTTTACAAGCCCCACAGGATGGAAACTGCACAGGAAAAGTAAAACCAAATATTTTCCAAAGTGGAACGTGAATAATCAGTAGTAAAGACATCGCACTTTAGCACACTGTTGTGTAGTGTTTAGCACTAAGGTTAAAGTCTAGCAGTCTCTAGAATGTCGCGATATCTGGTGCATCCACCATATGGTAGTGCATTCCATTGTGAACAGATTCTAAGAGAGTACAAATGCTTCCTACAATCCAAACGGGAATGTTGCGTTACTAGTTTCAGTTGATGGTCTCGACATTGTTTGTAAAGGGCTAGGCTCAGCAATGATACACAGGGGGTGCTCGCTTTCAGTTAGTATCCGGTATGTGAAGACGAGATCCCTGCGAAGTCATCGGTATTCTGAGGAGAGAATACGAAGCAAATGAGGACGCACTTCGGAAGTTCGATTCGATAGTCCATGGGTTGCCTTCATGGCTCTACTTTGGGGTTGGCTCAAGCGACGAATATCTCAAATTAACCATGGGATTCAGGCCTGTATCGCATAATCAACATGGGGACGAAGATACGTGTTGATCAACAGTGGTACTAGTTATCGCTCATAGGTGCCGAGAGCTCGCCTCAAAAGCTTCAAATCAAGTTCGCCACATTTGCTGCTTTGCAGCATTGGAGGGAATTGCCAAGACTTTCTTGGACGATTATACCCAAGAATCGTTCACTAATCACCTGCTGCTCATATTTTAGCTGCATCTGCAACTATCAGCATCGGAGATAAAATGCTTTCTAGGTGGTCATTTATGTTAACTAAAAACAGTAGCGGACCGAGGATGGATCCATGTGGTACAGCACGGAATACACACAGACTTTCAGAGTGAGTATTGGCTATTCTTACCCTGAGGGTTGCGTGTTGTAGGAAATCTTCCAAGCAGGTGAGCAGCGAACCCTTTATACCCAAGGTAACAAGCTATTGAAGGAGAGCGAAGTGCTTGATCCTGTCGAATGTCTTAGAAAAATCTAAGCCAACCACATCTATGGGGACTCCTCGATCAGCTGCTCTGGTCTATGAGTATTCGGGCAAGGAGCAAGTTGGTGAAGCAAGATCGTCTGCGACTGAGACCTTGTTGGACATTGGAAACTATCTGTATGCTTTTAAAATATCGCGTCAGTTCATCTGCAATTACCGATTCCATCACTTTTGATAAAACAGTCAAGAGAGCAATAGGTCCTTAGTTGGCAGGATCCGAGCTCTTACCTTCCTTGTTTATCGGAGTGATGATTCCACGTTGCTACTTAGATGGGAGTGTATGGGAGTCAAACAGACCCTGGAAAAACGCTGAAAGATGTACTGCTATGGTGGGGGATAGAGTTGTAAGTACCTTTGGGCAGATCTTGTCGATTCCCGAGGCATCGTTTTCCAGGAGAGACTGTAATTTGTTCACGACAGCCTCTGGAGTAAAGGTGACACTGGATAAGCCGACGGCATTTGTTGGGAGTTGATAGAGCAAAGGTTCCATGGTATTTGTAGCCACCGAGCCAAACTGCAGGAGTAGAGCGTTCGCGGTATCCACAGCAGTAGTCGTTAAGCCACTGGCCGTCTTGAGTGGTGGTATTCCAGGTTTAACTTGTCGTTTATCCTTCACATACCTGTATAGCAGTTTGTTGTTACTCGCAAACTTGAGTACCATGTTCTCCTGCCATTCGTATTCGTCTGCCCTAATAAGTGAAGTGCACTAATTTCTGATTGTTTTGTAATTCTGCCATGAGATATCACATGGGTTTAGCGTATGTTGCTTCCAAATCTCATCTCTTCTGTTGATCCATTTACATGTTCTGCTTCGGATCCAACTGTTGGTCCGGCGTGATACTCGTAATGGTACAACTTCTGAGGCTACTTGTGTGACCCAGTAAACTTGACTTTTTAATTCATTCCATGCATCGTTCGCCGAACTGTGAGTCTGTAAGCTCCTACCAACGGTTGTCGCTAGGTTGTGAAGCTTGGAATCGTCAGTAATAGTTCCTTGGGTTTCGCGTTCTATATCCACTATACTGGCATAACACACAACCAGATGTTGGGACTGTATGGTCCCTACTGCCTACAGGAGGGTCGGATGGGACTGACTCCACCAACAACTTTGCATTTTCCAGAATTAGGTGGCCAGTTTAAACGGCGGTGTCTGGTTGGTCGATGTACATGATTATACAAAACTGCCACATCCATGAATTCAAGAAGTTTTGATTTAAATGATGGCTCATTAGGGGATACTGAGACAAGTGAGGCTAAGTTGAAATCGCCCATTATAAGATAATGATAATATTTTTGGAAACTGCATAGTGGAGTGCGTTTAACAGGATATCACCACTGTCTGTGGAGGAGTTCGGTGGCCTGTAGACAACTGCTAAGAGGCAAGGATTTCTCGTCTTCCGCTGTGGTCCACCGTCTCGACTTGCTAGCTGCAGTCTGCAAAATATTGCATCAGGAATAACAAGCGTATGTGCAATAATGGCCTCACATTTAAGGTGATCTCGATTGTAAATGGCAACACTGCCACCGCGAGATGGACGGTCATTTCGAATGACTGACATCCCATTGAGTTCAGTCTCTGGATCCAGTACGTCGATCTAGAGCCAAGTTTCAGTCAGTGCTACGATGTCGTGATGATTCATGTAGATGGGGCACTTCTGGCAGCTTATAGGGGAGGTCATGAGTGTTGGTGTAGCAGCATTGTAGTTGTTGACGATTTAGGAGCTCCGTTAGCTGTGAGTGACCGGCACAAATAGTGCCGGTCTGTGGACGTATTTTTGAAACCTGTGTGTTTGCTGCTTTCAGAAGGTTTTGTATACAAATCGATTTTAAAGGATTTTATTATGGCAACGTTTCGCCCTTGACAAAAGAGCTTCTTCAGGCCAAGTGAATCGGTACACAATTGCCTTGGCTTTCATGGGAAAGTTAGGTGAAGGTTGCAAGTGGCCATCCTAGTGAAACAGCAGGCATCGAGCCTTTTGCATTGATCCACGTCGCTGGTCGTTCACATGTGAGGCATTCCTTTCTTGTGGCTGCTGATTCATGCCCCGACCTGAGTTCGACTGCCGACACCTTTGCTGACTGACCGGGTTAACACAGCTCGCCACGCGTGCGATAACTCCACCCCGTCCGTTCTGTTCACACAGTTATTAGTTATTACTCACGATCGCCTCAGAAATCTACCTTTGGCTTGTTGCTGGTAATCCCCTCTTAAGCATCTCGACATTGTTCCAATCAATCTCGTGTCCTGCGTCTAACGCGTGTACAGCCACCACCGAATCTTTTAGTAAGGCCCTGTATTCATGCTCACTTCTCGGTGGATGCGAAATCTGCCTCTTGTATTCTGCTATCCTCGTGCGTAGATCTCGCTGTTTGACCTACCTACACATGTTCACAGCGTTTGCGATTGGTTTTATAGACACAATTTGTCGTCCTATCTCTTGGAAGCGATTCCTTCCAACGCACAAGTGCTGAATAGAGCCTTACCCCTTGGAAAAACCACTCTTATTTTCTTTCTGTTTAGCACTCGCCTGATTGCTTCTGAGGTTCCCTTTTTTATAGGGGATTCTCACCGTCCCAATCCACTCCGTTGTGCGTTACGTAGGTGGATTTCTAACTCTCTGCAACTGGCGTTTCACTAACCACCTCGAATATCAACTGTCTATTACCTTACTCTTCGCCTCCTTATGATTGGCCTTCCTGTCCTCTTCTTCTGTACACAGAGTCTGGGTTCTGTGAAACAGAGAGGATGCGATAACGTCCCAGACTTGATTTGGATGACCCGAACTATATGGAAGTACTCCGCCCGTATGTGTCGGCTTGCGATTTATCATCGTCTTTAACCCTCCACCGTTCCTATGAACTAGGCAATCGAGAAATGCCACTGTGCCACTGTAAGATTCTAATTCAGTAGTAAACGTTGTGTTGCCAGTAATGGAGTTCAGATGGTTTAAGAACTTATCCTTTATATCCAGCTTTATAAACACAAACGTATTATCCATATAACGTTCTCAAAGTTTTGGCGACCTGCTGGAGTTTGTCAGCGCCCTCCTCTCAAAGTCTTCCATCAGATTTGCCAACAGATTAGCCAACACGGATGAAATTGGTGACCTCATGGCAAGTCCCTGTTCCTGAGAGCACAGTCTCGGTTGGAACGTAAAATTTGACATATTAAGGCATACTTTAATTCTATGGATTATCTGGCCTACCGTGAGTTTCGTTCGCTACTTCAGCCTATTGTCCTCAGTATGATAACGCTGTGCTATACGCAATGCTTCATCTTTGGGCACGTTAGTGAATAGGGAGCTAACGTCGAAACTAAGCATTATTTCATCTGGCGCAATGGCCAGACCTGCTCCCTGTCGAGCGGACTCATTTGAGTTCCGTACGAACCTATTCATTCGTCCTGTTAGTGGTTGTGTCTGAAGTTGTGTTGTACTGTTGTTCACTCTGAGGTAGGAACAACCGAGATTAGCTCATCTGTACTTGGGGTTTGTACTACTTGAAGGAACGGACTTAAGCGTACCTCTAAAGGCCAAAGTTCCCTGTTACCATGTCCCACTTGGATTCTTATTGTTACCATTTTGAGCTAGCCAAAATAACCATCAACATTCTTGGCGCGCTTCTGTGGTAGTTTGGGGAATCAACTAGATGGGTGACGTCAAACGCGACGACATTTTGCATGTTATAGAGCTCTGTGATGTATCTCCACCCTTCGAGGTCGTGTTTTTGCCGTTTACTGTTATCGTCATGCTTTAATTCTGGTACACCATGAACCAGTGTCACTTTCTTCGTCATATTTTAACGTAACACGTTCAGGTCAGATTGCCGCCTCTGCTTTTTGCCAGTGGCTTCTCCGGAAAAATGCGGGTACTGACAGAAGAGTTCACTAGCATATGGCTTGTTAAGAGTACATCTTTCAGGTCTTCTGTGTTGCCAAATGTTACTCGCAGTAACCGAGATTCCTCTACTTGCGGGGATGCTGGATTTCTTGAAAGGTGAGTAAGACACGTTGTGAGCACTTTCACTCCGAGTGCACAGATTATCTCAGCCGTTTTGCTCCTTGGTTTGTTTGCCATTTAGCAATTTATTGGCGACTTCTGGGATTTTTGCATACATCACTGTCAGCGCCTTTGATTGCGAAGTAAATGTTTGTTCTGCAGTTCCTTATGATCGAAGGTCTGTTGTGTGGGAATGGCTGGCTCGTCTTCCGTGGAAAACAGTCCAAGACTACAGCAAGACCGTTTACGTGCGACGCCGTTAGTCACGATATCTGTAGGGGTTGTGTTGTTGCCCAGCTACGGACGGAGGTTACCTTGCAACTTGTGTGTAACTCTGCATGCTTTTCACCATTTTTAAGACTTGGAGACCATTCAACCGGCCTGTTTTCACTGCTGTTTTTACTAACGGTGTTCGCCTTTCGCTGGACTGGGTAGCATTGTTGCTAGAGAGCGTTTGCCTTTTAACAGATCGGGGATTCGGGCTACGTAATGCACTAATCTGCAACGAGTGCTGAGATTCTCCTTCTCAATACCGCGATCAGTTCCTTTTGCTCTGCCGAGCAAAGGGTCAAGATTTCATACTTTATGGTAAGCGTTTGAACAATCTTACCTAGTGGACTACCTGAACATAAGTCACAGAACCACAACCTATCTGTCAACAGGCTGTTACCTCCGTTGCACGTAAGTTTTTTACATTTGTTGCGTTATAGGAATTGACACAGAACGAACACGTTGTTTCCCCGCTTGTCTGAGCTACGATTGACCTTGTGGTTGTTGCTCACTGGATGCCCGGTCGAGGAATTTCTCCGGTCCATGACTCAATGGTTCATGTGCAGTTTTATATTGCGCTGGTCACGCCGTTTGGGCTACCTCAGTTGTCCGCTTCGGTCAGCGATATCTGTGTCAGCGCGTTGGTAGTGGTGTGTCACTATGCGCACGAGTAACCAAAATCACACAGGCTTGGTTCAGTGAAATGCATCTAACTATACGGTGTTAAGGTGATACGACAAAAAGCATGTAGCCATGATATACAGAGGTGCACAGTACTAAGTTATATGTCGTCTGGCAGCCTTAAGTAAGCTCTGCTGAATGGTATCTCAAAAGTACTGGTAAAACACAAATTAGCAGTTACACACTTTAGCCTTACTGAGTAGACTTCCGAAGACGTCTTTTGTGGTTGACTAGCGTGTCGTTAGACTTACCTCAAACATATAGCCCCCGTTGGTTAAAGCTCGGTGATCCGAATCGATTGAGCGTATTTCCAAAGAGGTGGCACGAGAATGTGAGGGGATTAGTCCAATGTAACCCAGAGCACAGAATTGTACGATCAGCACGCACACGCTGTAGAGGTCACAAGCTCGCAAGCTCGTTCTACACTGGATGTTAGACCCCAAAACAAGTTCAGCGGATCTGCATAAGTGATGCCTCTACTTTTTAAGAACCTGTTTGATGTGGTCAAGTTATGCATTCTTTTTGACCTCTTTACCCGAAAAATGTTCCAACAAAATGTGTGAACCAGGCATGTATGCAGTACCCTAACATCTGAGTTCGCAATAGTGTTAGCGGCAGATTACTGAGCTCCCTTCCGCGCACAGTTCGACTGTCATATCCACCTTCCTACAATTCATTGTTGCGCTGAAACGACTGAGGGTCCTGTGAGTTACTAGCATTTGCTCGGGTTCATAGGCAGTTCATAGGTAGTTACGCCTCCATGACCCTCAGTTGGTACTTCATTGCACTGCACTGAAAAATCGGCAAACAACGTAACAGCGGCCCAGTGATTCCCGGTTGATAGCGGCTGTTGTTATTGGGAATCCTATGTAAAAACATAGCATTAACTGGCATTTTCTAATTTTAGCTTTGATTAACAACAACGGATTGTGTAGCTCAATAAATTGTATATTTATTGTGATAGCGAGAAATGATATCGACCAAGGAAACCAACCCATCATACCTACCTCAACAGCATGTTAATGAAGGTAAAAATGTCAGGCATTGGAGCAGATACTGGGATAGGACTGAATAGCTTTTATTACTTACATCTTTCTTGGAGTTCATTTTAATTTATTCAGCAGATCTTCAGGCAGAGTCGGTAGAGCTATTCCGATAAATATCAGGGACTAACTGATTGTGAATACAGGAAATGGAATCAAATTGGAGGCAGCAACCAAGTGGAAAGATACAAAAATAAACACAGATTTAGACGGGTTGTAAAAAAGAAAAGTAAGAGAAGCTATCAATAAATCATCTGTGTGTAACATAGGCCTATAAGCTAGGTAACAGGACTAAGAGAGCGAGAGAAAAAAGGGAACCCGAACGGATATCCTCCTGTAGCTCAATATGAAACATAAATAGTTTCAGCAGTCGCCTAGCAGGTTGTGGAACTGTGCTCAGATTTGGATAATATGTGGTGAACACTGAGTTCGCTAAGCATTTCCAACCTCCGCTTAAAAGTGGAAAGCTTTGAGAAGATCTTGTGAAGAACCCAAAGAAAGAAGGAGTGACCCGAGGAATGTTAAAAAGAAATCCGCAACCCCTATCTTGAAGCTAATTTCTCGGAGTGCAACAAGACGTGCAGCGGCCGTAGTTGCGTGTAGGGGCTAATTGGACGTATCTAATACTAACTTTTAGAATTCATTTGCAGGTGGAACCTCAACTTTAGCATTTTTGACTGAAAGATGAAACAGAGAATCTAAAGAAACACAGCTGGCTTTCGGAATCAGCCTGACGGTAGGAACGGTTAGGCTGCTATGTCCGAAAGAAACAGAACCTGATACTGGAATGTACAAAAGCTGTGGAGTACCAGTTGGATAGAAGTAACAAGAAGTACTTGTACAGAGTTTTCTGCATGACAGCTTCTTTCCACAAATGTACTCGTGCTAATAATGTACTGGTACTGGTACAAGTTTCTCGTCGATGATCCGATTTTCACTCTGCTCGTGCAGTTGATGTCTAGTTCGAACGGTTTTCAGTGGGCTACTCAAAGGAACCGAATTATGGAGACATTTTGTATTTTGCTTTTCCTTCGTAACATAATGGTTAGAAAAACAAACATAATGGAAGATACGAGCAGGTTATGTGTAAGCGAACTACGGTTTTTGGGCGCTTAAATACAATTTCTACGCTTGTGATTGAGAGATTGCAAATTGCTACCCCTCTTCCAGTATAACACCAATGCTCTAGTACCGCTCACTCGCCTATTGTCCAATGACCAGTAGTGATATGCAAAAATTGGAAAGTGGTTAGCATGTCGCTAACTGGTTTATCCACAGTTTACGGGATACGTCGTGCGAAGACCAATGATCAATGAGCAAAGAACTTATACAGGTTAAGTACCGTCGCTTTACAAGTCTCGTTGGATAGTTAGTGGGCATATTGAAATGACAATAACAGTAATAATAATAATAATAATGGTAGTAAAACAGTTAGTATTCTAAATGTGATAATGAGGACTTATCGTCTGCTACACCGTAGTCCGGCAATCCGCTTAGATTCACAGCACTCGAAATTAACAACAAATAATTCCATGGTTAACTCCAGGTGTAGGATGGAGACGTAGCGCCGTGACAAATTTTAACTGAATGAGTGCGTCATCCAACCGCCTTTTCAATATTGTTTGTCTCGGTTCAGAGACGACCGATTCTGAGAGAGCATGCCACCGGTGACAGATACGGATGGAAAAGCAATTTCTGCGGCACTCCAGACGACTGTATTGTTCTGCGAGTTTTAATGAGTGGCCCCTCAGGTTTGCATTGCTGCTGAGTTGCAGTACAGGGCGGCACACATGATGTGAGTCTCGCCGAATCAAGTATGCCATAAGCAGGTGGCCTCATTATCTGCGATAGCCTCCACTGAATACCCCCAATCGTTGCAACCTCTCCTGTTATGAAAGCTTGCGCATTCCAATTACGTTCTTAGATGCCCGGCGTTGTGGCTGCTCCAGTGCATTAAGGTCGTGTTTCAGCCATGGATGCCAGGCTTGAATTGCGTATTCGACAGGGGGGGGGCGAACATACGCACTGAGTATGTGTCGAAATATGGAGCTGTTTATTTGTCCAAAAGCCCGCCTCAACAGCCCGACGTGTTGGTTCCCGGTCTTCGAGGCCTTTTCGGATTGCCTGGAGCAACACAAGTCATCTTGAACCAGGACACCCAAGTCACGTCCGAGAGTTGATTGTTGCAGTATGTCCGTTCCGAGCCGGTATGAGTAGGTGTTCTGGTGTGGAATGAAAAGTACCTTGTATTTACTCACACTGAAATGCAGTAAGGTCTGGATTGATCATTGATACACTGTATTTAGTCACTCTGAAGCAGATGCTGGTCGGTGTTCGGCTGAATCGTGCGCCAAATCTTGATCTCGTAGGCAAACATTAGGAAGTTTGAAGCGAGTCCCTGTGCAAGCTAATTCATAAACACCAAAAACAAGCGTGCATCTAGAACTGAGCCTCGTGGCACATAACACTCGATCTGTATGGGGTGCGATGGAGAGCTCCGAACGCTGACCACTAATTTCCGTTGAAGTAGAAAGTTGGCAATCCACCTTAAAAGATGGTCGCTGCTCCTGTAATGCTGAAGCTTGGAGAGTAGTATCTGATTAGCTAGACGATCGAAACCCTTGGAAAAATCTAGGTAGATCACCTCGACACCTTCTCCAGTGTCAGCTGCCACGGTCCAACTACTGCCTGTGATTAGGAAATTCGTTGTACATGGCCGATGCAGGCGACTTGAGCTGTAGACCCTTTCACATCATCAGCCACTAGTGGATCTCATAATGATGTACCAGTTAATAAATCTAAGTGAATATCATATGCTGAATCCACCTTTGCAATTGCGTCCTACGCTGGATATCACATTGTTTTGATCATGGGAAAAAACTCGGACTCTCACAGTCCCTCTCCTCATTAATGCTAAGGCTTTCGGAATCTTTGTTACATCAACCCTACACAACTCGCTATCCAGTAATGACATGCACTTCAAGATATATGTGGCCTTTATTTTACCCAATGCACTAACTTCGTGTAGTTAAACGACGAAAGCATTCTTTCCTCCTGCGAAGCATGCTAATTGCAGGGGCGAACTTTTCCTCTTCCTTCTTTATCTGTGTCAAAGTTTTCGTGCCATACATCTTTACAGAACGAAAAACAAACCAATGATTGTTTCTGGATGTGTTGCCTCTACTGTTTCGGTATGCTCAAAGAGAAAAAGACACTTTCGTGAGATTACCCTCACCATGGACTATTATTTTTAAAGAATTTGAACGTTGCACGTTAACAAATTTTGTGTTCACAAGTTATGAATTTTAGCAAACACCTCCCATCTGATGACTGCGAACTACTAAATTGTCAACCTACTTCATCCGCTGCCAATAATCTCCGAGTGCCCTTTCTTCTGCATTCGACTATGCGAATTTCGTACAAATACCCAGTTAAACATCTTCCCCACCAATAATCGATTTCAGTTGTTCGTGTTTTTATTCCTGTGCTTATGATTGCGTACATTATCTATGAGTGAATAAGCTACTCTGTCGCCATTACACGCAGTTTCCTTCAGCTGTTTACTGGTGCATTAATAAATCAACAAAGCATATTGCTGAACACAAAGACACACATGAAGACTGTCAGGTTAGTTATTTTCTGGCAAGCTTTTCAACTTATCCATTTAGTGTTCTTGTTGTAGTGCCGCTAAAATGTAAAGCTAACCTGCTACTAACGTGCAGCTGACCGTCGCTAGAAATGTGTTCTGGGTTCCGTTGACTTTACGGATAACCTGCCTGAATCAGCTGTGTTGCCCCCAATCAGTTCAACCCGCCACGAAATGAGGAAGCCAAGAAAACAGCCGGACCGAGGGATTTCGATTCCGATTCTATTGTATGAGAGCGTGGCGCAATAGATAGATGTAGGAAACCACTAATACAACACTTCTTAACGGTACAAAATGACGCTTCGCTAGTTTTGAACAATGGTTTAACAGAATGCCCACCGATTTCTTTGCGTGTTTAAAATTTGAGTCCTTGTTCTGTCGCACTCTGTCGTGTAGTTACTCTGTCTTACTCTCCATGCCACATCTAATTGTTTACCCATGAAAAGGCATCACTGCAACGCGCAATACTTTGCTGTGGTGGTAATTGAACTCCCACTCCATTCAATCGTGGGATAAACGCGAAAATGCCCTTATTTAGCTGGGTACATCCTATTTTATCTGTACGTGGCTAACCGTGGATCACTACGTACACTGTGCAGGTCCGAGCGTGACCTTGCGGAAATCCCCAAGGGAAGGAGATCGTTGTACCTCGGGTAGACGGCTACTGATACTTCCTCTTCTCTTTACCTTCACGTTCTGTTTACCGTGGTCTCTTACTAGGTGGCTGTGAGATGAGCATCCAGCCAACCACGAAGTATTTGCTTTCCATTGCAGCTCCACAGATCTGGTACAACCTAGGTCGTGTACGTAGCTACTTATACGATGAACACGAAGTCCTCGGAATCCTCGACCCGCACGCCTATTATACACTCTCGCGACACTGACTGGATCCACTTTGCTAGCTCGGTTATCCTTTAATGGCATGATTTTGTTCAGATTCAAAACGAAACTCGAGCACTGAATACAAGCTGCTGTGAATGACGACGAACCGATCAACGTACTCACGCACATTACGTTTGGAGCCTAGGACACACACCTACACCTTTCTCGATGGAGTGTGTACTGAACCAATATATAAACACTGCTGAGAACAGGTTGTTTGTTTGATCGATTTGTCACCTATATGAATGGCAAGTATAAGCGGGTACTTGGCGTTCTGAACTCCTTGTATCCGCGTTGTAAATAAAGACAACTCTCATGCATTATACAATAAGGAAAATAATCAGTTGTTAGAACCAATTTAGCATACTGTCAGCCTGGGTTCATTGTTCAGTTGTTGGATTGTTTACTGAACTGAGCAGCTTGATTAAATACGCTTTGCCGCCAACTGAGGTTGCATCATCAGTACTTCAATGTGTAACGAGTAATCTCACTGCTTAAGAGTCACCGATCCTTGATCGACCAGGTTTAACATCAAAGATCCCCTGCTGATACATTATAGACCGATGATACAGCAAGTGATGGCTTACTGTACAGTGACTCGTTGATTACACAGGATAACAATTATTCTGTAACTTGCTCTTATAAGAGAAATGTAAACTGACTCTACATGTAACACATGCTGATTTCAACTCAGAAACCCGTTTTTTTTCTGCATGCTCTAGGGTTCGAGCATTGTGAAATGTTACATAAATAGAAATTAAATGCCAACTCACTTTCGTTTCAGTCATGACCATGGCTCCCTGAGGTCGGCAAAATTTGTAAATGAATCTGATGCATTTTGCCATATATGCGGTTGTTATACGCTCGTTCTTTAAGGGAAAAATGCTATTTCTTTTGTAAAATGTGTCTATAAAGCATACTTTGAAATACCTCTTTGGTGACCAAAAAGGGCTCCTCATATTGTGTTCAGTTATGACGAGGAAATGCTTCGTGAGTGGATAAAGGGTAAACGGTGAGGGCTGCCATGTGGAGTTCCTTTGGTTTGGCGAGAATCTGCCAACCACATAACAGTGAGATCTTGCATGGTTAATACAAAATGTATTGGCAGAAAATATTAGCAAAACATCTCTTATCCCAGTATTTCCTCTGCAAATCAACCCATCTGACACCCAGACGCGTTTCCATTTCCAAAATGTTTAGAGGTTTTGCTTCGTCGGATGATGAATTCAGTGGGCCTGAAGATAGGGCTCAGTTAGGTGAAGAGCAACTTATGAAGACTCCGCAACTGATGCTGCATCGTGATTGGCTCCCCAGTAATTCAGTCAACAGCGGCCCTCAAAGTCGTACTCTGGTGCGTGATGCAGAAGTCTCAAAGACCCACGCCAAGCAGATGAATGTGTGGCAGTCATTTTTGGCAGTTATACAGCACTTTCATGGGGACAATGAATCGGATAATTATGAGAAAAGGTTAACACAATGCTTTTGGCATTTTGCAACTTAGAGTGCAACATGAGTGTCAAACTGCATTTCTTGAACGCTCATCTTGCTCACTTCCCCGTTAACCTTTGGGCGGTAAATGACGAGCATGGGAACATTTTCCTCAAGTATGATGACGATGAAAACATTTTATCTGGGACGATGGAACAAACACATGAACGCTGACTATCTTTGGAACATCAAACTTGACTGCCCTAAGAAAACATTTCGACACAAAAGTACAAACGCAAATTCTTGCCCGGATAAAGCCTGTCATGAATCTAGCTTTGTGCTTATGTCGTGACTAATGAAAATGGTTTGCTGAGGATATGTCTGCATCACTTTTTATATTTAGGATACAACGTATCGTAGACCACCGTTGTGAACACTTTCATCTTTTGCAAAAATTTCTTTATAGGTCATTTTGCAAAAATCTGGGGCTTTGAGAGAAAAATCAATGTCATATTTGAATTCAACATTGTCGAATTATGCAAGAACTGCTCTTAGATTCTTCGCAGCCGAATACCACATGTGCACACGTTGTCCTACGGTGCATTCAAGCTGGTCACTGCCAAGTTCTGAAGGGTAACCTGCGTGTATTTATGGACCCACATGCATGTTGTTTCCGATCCTCAGAGTTGGTTGCCTTGACCCCATGAGCCGAGCATCGATCCTGGACTGCATCCCCTCAACACTACATGCACATCCCCAATCTCCCAGCCTATGCACAATACATTCTTCATCTAACCATTTGGGTGAGACAGCAAATGCTTCACTGCGTGACCTGATCGTGAATGAATGCTTTTTGCCGAGTTATTGTTTGGTAAATAGGTGGATACAACCTACTGAGCCAGAACATTAATTTGAGCGGTCATCAGTTCAAGTCAACCTCGCAATACAGCCAGCGAGCATGTCGACAGAACTTTTACTATTTTTCTGTGTGCCAGTCTTGGAACGCCCAAATTACGTTGTTTCCGCCCCCACTTTACCTGTGTTTAAAAAACGCCTTGATGTTGCCTTAACCCACCTACACTACGAGATGTAGCCTGTATGTCTCGACAGAAGATATAATGCGACGAACGTTGCACAACCAGAATTAACCTACGCAACTGTGGTTGGTTCTTTGCGTGCCTCTGTGTTAAAACTGTGGTGAGTCCACTAAAACCATTTTTAAATTATCCCTGTTTTCTATTCACCATGGTGTGGTTCTCTTTTTGGCCATCATACGGGACTTGCTATGCATCCGCTTTTTTGCCTGTACTATACCATTGTTCCATCCTAAGCAACATTCCCTTATGTGGGCGACATTTGGGATCTGTTCTGACTAACTGATCAGATGCTACCGCTTCCAGCTCTATGGATCATGATCACTTTCCTGCATGCGTGCACCCTGTATGTACATATGCATGAAGCAGATGCTGGCTACACATTCTACTGGGTGGGCAACGCCGCCTCCGCACCACGTAATCATGGGGTCGGATTTGCAATAGCAGACCGCCTCCATGACCTCCTGGTGGGTGAACCAACGGGCATCAGTGTGCGACTGGTGACTGTTCGCCTACGACTCGGAAGAGGTAAGTTTACTACTTTTATAAGCACGTACGGCCCGACCATGTGTTATCCTGATGACACGAGGGATCAATCCTATACTGAGCTATCCTTAGAGATACGGTCTATGTCCAGAAGCGACCGACTATGTCTGCTGGGTGATTTCAACGCACGCGTTAGGTGTGATGCATCGATGTGGACAGATGTTATCGGTTCGCATGGCATTGGTTCAGCGAATGCGATCGGTGCCATGCTGCTCTCACTGTGTGCTACTCACGGTCTGACGATCAGGAACACTCGGTTTGCACTGAGTGCCAGTGATATAGCAAATTGGACGCACCCAAAGATTGGTCACCCTCACCTGCTCGACTATGTCATCGTACATCAGCGTGACATGCGTGAAGTGCGCATGACAAGTGTACTGTCTGGAGCTGAGTGTGGCACTGATCACAAATTGGTTCGGACCAAACTGTACATATATTTTCGTAAATCGATGTATTGCACTCTCGCAGTGAATCGGCGTAAATTTAACATTCTCTCCCTCGGTACTGGGGCGAAACGTACTGAGCTGGAGAAGGCGATGGCTGCACGACTGTGTGATGTGGAAGGCATAGCCACAGTGGGCGACCTGTGGCACCACATTTGCGACCAGATGACAGCTGCTGCCGAGGAGACCATCAAGCGCACAAACTGTAAGCGACCTGATTGGTTTGATGACAACAATGCGACGATTGGCGCATTGATGTGTGAGAAGAACGCGGCATTTGCTGCACATGTGGCAAACCCCAGTGATTTGGGGAAGAATTGTCAGTTTCGCAAACTTCAACAGCGACTGACCCGAGAGATCCGTCGCATAAAAGTGCATGGCGGACGGAGAAGGCGAAGAAGATGAACTGCTACGCCGAACGCCGCTAACACAAGGAATTGTTTGACTCCTTGAAGGCGGTGTATGGACCGAGATTGGAGCCGCTGAGGACGCTGATCGATGGTAGTTCAGGCGCTACCTGCACATAGACTACAGACATAATGCAGATCTGGCGAAATCACTTTGACTGTCTCTTGAACAACCGTTCAGTGATCGACTGGCCTACATAGAACTGCCTGAAGCATCGCGATGTGAAGACGAGTCTGGCGGACACGCCGACACTGGATGAAACGCAGAGAGCATTTGCTCAGCTGCGAAACGGCAAATGTGCCGGAGTCGATGGGATCCCGCCTGAAGTATTGAAACACGGCGGACCCGGTGGTGGTGGCTGCGCTGCACCACTTGGTGCAAAGTGTATGGATTGAGGAGGAGGTGTCTCCTGAGCTGAAGAATGCCCATGTGCTACCTCTGTACAAATGCAAAAGGAGCAAGCAATATTGCACGAATTATCCTAGTATCGACTAGCTGAGTTGTGTGGACAAGGTGGTGGCACGAATCCTGCTTAACCGCCTCGTCAGTCAGGTTGTGGAACCTAACGTGGCGGAAGAGAAATGTGGATTCCGTTCGGGTCGCAGCACTATAGATATGGTGTTTGCGGCTCGTCAGTTGCAGGAGAAGTTCAAAGAACGACACCAGCCATTGTACTAGCTTTTTGTTGATTTCACCAAGGCATTTGATACGGTGAACCGCGAGGCATTGTGGCTGGTGTTGGGTAACTTTGCTTGCTTGCGTAAGTTTGTAAGTTTAATTGGATGTCTGCACAGTGGTATGCGAGCGAGGGTGCAGTCGAGTGGAGAAATCTCGGATGACTGCAATTGTCTCTGGTGTGAAGCAAATCTGTGTCTTAGCTCCTGCCCCGTTTAATATATATCTTCATGTAATAATGTCTTGTGCTTTTGATGCGGATTTTGATTACGGTGTTCGTGGGGAGCACCGTATTGATAGTGGTTTGCTGAACATCCGTCGTTTCGGTGCGAGAACTCTAGTCTGTGAGACAACTATCCGCATGTTGCTGTTTGCTGACGACGGTGCGTTGTTTTCACACAGCGCGGATGAGTTGCAGCACGTGACTGGTGCTCTGGCTTCGACAGCGGCCAAATTCGGGCTCACCATCAACACAAGCAAAACTGTCTGTCTCTTTCAGCCTTCACCTGAGGTGCAATCCTCAATATTGCCTCGAATCAGTATTGGTGTTGAAGTATTGGAAACCACCTCTCGCTTTTGCTACCTTGGGAGTGTGATGTCAACTGACCAGCAGCTACACGGTGAGCTTAGTATCCGCGTGTTGAAGGCAGCGGCGGCATTCGGGAAGCTTGAGTACCGAGTGTGGAACAACCATCAGCTTACCATTGGCACGAAGCTGATGGTGTACAAATCCATGGTGCTGTCCGTTCTTCTATACGGCAGTGAAACGTGGATGATGTACCTTCGGGATGTGCGATATCTCGAGCGGTTCCATCAGCATTGTCTGCGACGTATTTTGCGCATCGGTTGGGGCGACAGAGTTGCAGAAGCGGAAGTGTTGCGCCGAAGTGGGATGTATGGAGTGGATGGCATACTTTTACTGCGACACCTGAGATGACTCGGTCATGTGAGCCTTATGGATTCAGCGCGGATACCGAAACAACTTTTATACGGTCAGCTGAGAGTTGGGAAGCGGCATGCTGGGAAACCGAAATTACCGTACCAGGACATGATCAAAGTGAGCCTCACACGTTCTAATCTTGATTGCAGATCATGGGAATCGAAGGCGGTTGATCGGTGTGAATGGCGCGATCTGATCACGAAGGCACTTGCCGTGGTGCAGGAGAAAGCCCTCATGAATGCAATTGCGGAAGCGGCAAGCACCAATGAATTGTACTGCATCGACATCGAGCGCATGGTGCTGTAGCACATGCGGTCGCGAGTGCCTGAGTCAGGCAGGCCTACTGAGCCATGAGCGAGGCCACTCGAGACCACTACTGAAGCAACGACGGGTCCTGCAGCGAGCCCAGGCGGAACCCACGCAGCGTTTGTAGGTACGCTGCATTCGATTTACTAACGGAGTGCTTGCATGCTAAGTCTCTTTATTTCAGGTGATGGGTTTTCAATTTTGTCCTAATGCTGTTCTTTCTAAAATAAATGTCCACCTGTACGCTCTTATATGAACCTGCACAACTCGCTTAAGCCATTCGTAGTTCATTTCGATAACCTACTCTCGTTTGTGTCATTTCCGTAAAATATACCTTCTGACCCCCCTGAACTTATCTCGGATTCGTTTGTTAACAACTTATCTCATATGCTCAATAAGTTAAGATTTTCGTTACGTTTCCTTATGCATTACTCGATTTTGTTTTCTTTGTTATCTTTCTCTCAAGTGATTGGCTGTTGCTTGATATCCCCGGTGTGGCTGCGCTTGCTGTGCATGTTGACAAGGTCCCTACCTGTCTATTACCCACTACCTCGTTCATACTGGCTCCAGGAGACAGTTGGTCGTTGCTGGAGGGTACGGGGTGCACGGTCCTTGTGGCCGTGTTAGGCTCGAAGAGTGCTTCCATGCACTCAGTGTGGAGCGGACTACGGTCCAGCCACCGCCTTGTGTGCGTTTGATTCCCCAAATACAGCGTACTTGTGTTTGCCTGTGAAGGAGTGCGGGCCGGTTCCGTTGATGAAACGTGGCTCCCATCCACATGCCTCCCGGTCTTATTCCTTCGGGTTTACACTGGAGATGGGGTGTGTGGATGGAGCTGTGGGTGGTGCAACGCAAGCCGCCCATGGTCTCTCTGTAGGCGCAGGCGTCCTGTGGTTCGCCACAGTGACAGGCAAATCCGAAGCCGGATGCCGTCAACCATATGCATTGAAACCCCGACATGCAGATTCCAGACCAGTCCGTTTGCAATACAGACAAGTCAAGTCAGAGTGAGTTGCCCTTTACATACATGAAGTGTGAATATTCGCCCAGAACGCATATATCTGCTTAAGATGCCTATAATAAATTACTACTAATGAGTAGGTGGGTTTTTCGTGATCTTTTATTGAACTTATCACGGCAGCTGACAAACCTGCGATATTCCAACTAAAATGGAGAAGCACCAAACGGCCGTTTCGTCCTACTGTTACTCGTCTATTGTGCACATCCTCCGAATCCAGTAGGAACCTAGCTCATAATCAATAGCGGCTTAAGTTTATGGCAAGCAGCTGTTGTCACTCAGTAGCACGGACAGCATTAGACCGTCACTGTACGTAAACTAACTGCGATAAAATGCAACCCACTTTCCCTTGCCTTAAGGGCTGCTACTTTTGTCTGAAACAGCCATTGAGCTCTGTGAGGTCGCTACTTCCTACAACAATAGTTAGACACGTACGCTTCTGGGTTGCACTATATCGCATCTTTCTTTTAAGCGATTATGGTCTACCGCCGTCATGGTTCAATGGCATAAGCAACTGGCTAGTGGAGCTAGCCGCCACTGGCCATGGGTTCGGTTTCCGATGAATTGGGGGGGACGTGTATAACTGTAGTGACCCAATGAAATGATACGGCTGTCTGGTGTATCTCTTGATTAGTGGTAATGCTATCTGGCGTGTAAGTTGCTCTGACGAACTCAAGAAAATATTTCATGCAGATAGGTGCAAAACAGCCGGCTTGGGAAAAACGAAAACAAGGCTAGGATCCCTGGACCTATTTGATGGACCGTAGCTTGCACCATCAAAGAACTGCGAAATGAAGGCCAATCGATGTAATAATAGTCCAACCGTTCGTTAGCGTATGCTGGGATAAAAGCATAATTTTGCAAGACCCAGTGGATGACAAATGCACAACCAAATACCAAGCTAAATGTTCCTGTGTGGAACGTGAATTATCAATAACGTTGTGTAGCCTTTATCATTTAAATGAAAATCAAATAGTCTTTGGTTTTGATCAGTTATCGGATAGAGGATTTCGACGTACACTCAGATGACACCTTGTGGAGATAACCGCATGCACTACTAAGCATTTGGGACTCTTTTCCTTTGAGAAGACCAAATTGATTGTGCTTTGTAAGGCTAACGAGCTACGGTCGTTGATGGCGGCATGTCGGACTAGGTGTTTTAAAGAACTGGCAACTACTTGAGGTCATTATTTAAGTGACCGAGGCGGATAACGGGAGGACAGGAGGTCCAATGGGATAAAGCACAGGCACTGATAAGGTGCCGAATCAAATAACGCGGCACTGAGGAGAATCCGAAATGGATCTGGAACAATAGTTCTCTAGCTTCAGGCGGGAAAAACCCGATTTGCTTCTGCCTCAGCAGCCACGGTCCTAGTGATCGGATGGCCAAGATTTCATTCAATGGAAATCGCGGTCCCCTTTGGGATAGCGCGTAGCAATCCATGCACACAATATGTACTTCAAATTGACCCTCCAATCTGTCATTAACCGTTGTGACAAGCTTCGCCTGTTGTGGCCGGTGGCTTAGGGGTAGAAGTCATAACTAACATCCCAATGTTCCCGGGTTCGATGCCTGCTATCTCTAACAGATAACAGATAACCATGAAACGCTTCATTGAGTGCAATGTTTTCAGGCGGACAATACCCAATTTGCTTCTGCCGCACTGGCTTTATAGCATTTATGGCAAACTTGCGAAATAAAACGCAAAATTTTGCGAGGAAGGTGCAACTTTCTGCCAACAAAGTGCAAAAGTTTGACAAACCTTGTACGTTTCGCCGGCCGCTCTGAGTCAATTCCCTGACCGCAAGTGTGTTCTCATTCGCCTGGTGCTAGGGTTCGGTGAGTAAGTCGTGAAGTGAGTGCACTGCCTGTTGACTGAGTGAGACTTGTGGATGAACCTCCAGTTCAGAGACATGGGCGTTACCAGGAGCTACTATGCTCCCCCCAAGTCCGAAAAGCTGGGTCACAATTGGTCTGAAAGCAAAGAATGACCGGAACATAAGCGCACCACTGAATGGAGGATGTGTTTCATTCCAGCGTGGTCAACATGCTTTCTCGTGTTCGACAGAGTATCTCGTCTGATATTCGCGACCGAGTTCTGGATGCCTTCGTCAACGGTGGCGACTGGCAGCTCGTGGTAACCGTGAACAATGTAAACTATCAAACTGCCTACTTCTGGATTCCTCGCTCTCTTGGTCAGAAGCCGGATACTGCGCAAGCGCGCGGTCGAAAGCGCATTCTGTCGGAAGAGGAGATAGATGACATCCTGAAGTGGATCGCGAAGGACGCAACTCTAACCCTACACAAAATGCGAGTCCGAGTATGTATCGATATGCGTAAGGACCTTTCAAAGTCTACAATCGCAGGACACCTGGATGGCCGTTTGATGATCACGAAGAACACCTATCAGACTCCTGATGGAATGAACAATAATCCAACCAAAGCGATACGAAAGGAGTTTATTCAAAATTTTCGCGAACTTGAAAGGGGGAAGTTCTTCATATAGATCGACGAAACAAACTACAACGTTTACTGCAAACGGACTCGTGGTCCGGCACCCAGAGGAGTGAGGGCCTCTGTCAAAGTAGCCAGCAGTAGAGGTATGAATTTGCATATCATCGGTGCACTCACAACGGATGGAAACGTTTCGATGACTACCCGGAGTGGCTCATTCACTGGTCCCCTATCTCTCGAATTGTTGCGTGGCCTTTTAGACAAGCTGAAGCCAGAAGTGGAGCTCTGACATTTGGTAGTAGTGTGTGGCTATGCACCATATCACGCACGTTTGGAAGTACATGCGTCAGTCGAAGGATACGAAGGGTTGCCATCCTGAGAGTGAGCCCATACTAACCGTTCCTCAATCCCATCGAAAATGATTGGCAGGTGGTGAAGGCCCGAGTGAAGAATGAAATGCGAATTCAGTACGACGAACTACTGAGCGGGGATCCCCAGAACCTCATGACGCAAGTGGAATGGAGGTTGCAGTTTCTGGAATGCATTGCCAGAACAGCAACCAGTGAGATCATTGTTGCGGGATGTGGTAATGCGGTTCGACACATCCGTGTACATTTTCCTGATTGTTTGCAAAAAATGACGTGTTTTGATTACATTTCCGGCTCATCACTGTTGACATCTGGTTGTATGCCTTATACCACTAGGAACGGGTAGGGACACGAGGAAATTCAAAGTCTCGGCGAAATATGTATGAACGTACGTGTGATTATACATTCGTACGGGGGTTGTAGCGATATCTGATGTCCAGCGTTAGGCAATGACACGGGACTGCCTTCCAATGAGACTTGTGCGAGTGCTATTTGTAGCGTATCGTCTACGTCGTACTGATTTGTGTCGCGGGTTACTCGTTCATGCATAACATTAGACAGTGCAGATAGGGTTGCGGAATTCGAAAAAATTGGACGTCTGTAAAGTGAATTGCCGAAATACTGAGAGTTATCGAAAAGCATCAACAAATCCACAAGGGATTGATGCACCAAAAATAATCGATATGCAACACCTTGCGCGGTCAGTCAACCACCGGTAAATGGACGAGTGTTATGCTCACGTTATTGTGATCACGGGTCAGCGTACACTCAGTACGCTGCTAGGAATAACCAGTTCTGCATTCGGAGGAACACTGTGGCGCCTATAGCAAAGAGTACGCGTGGTCGCATCGCATAACCGGTTTTGCTACCGCGCTGTAGTACAACCGCGCGAGAGCTTGAGAAATAGATTCACACCTAAGTACGGATGCACGGCGTGCAATTGTGGTTACTCGAGTATCTCTGTTGGCGTTTGGTGAGCCGGTGGTTAAGGATTTTGGTAAGGACGCAACAGACTTGACCGCCATGGGTCGAGGTTGTGGTCGTTGATCAAGTGCCTAGCATGTAAAACCAGGGCGGGCGAATGTACCCCGATTTGCCGCGTAGAATGATGATCAGTGCGATCTGTCCGAGGCACATAAAGAATGCACAACTTACGTTTACCACGATTTCAAGGGAAATATTTCCGGCAAGATAACCGATAGATAAACAGCAATTGTGTAGCCACTGCTTATGCTACCCGGGGCAGTTGTTCATTGTTCGTACCCCTGCCAGTAGTCAGTTGCCTAAACCACCACATCGGCGAACAGCGGTTCAATAGGGTGCTTCATAGAATAATAACCGAAAACTCTAGAGTGCACCTGCACATGGCGTTTATTAATTGCTGCCATGATCATGCAATAAATTTGCAATCACACGCAGACGGTCTGACACTGACAGATGAATGGTAGGGGGACTTTAATATTGGCTGGTCTGAAGCTGATGTCCTATCATTACCAACTTTTACAACATAGATCATTTCAATAACTTATTGAAGCCGTTGGGAAAGCGGACAGCTGTGAAACTGATGTACACAAATTTTGGCTAATGTAGATAATTGCACCTCCTCCGCAGTGCTGATGATTTTGTGGGCGGTCGAATGTAATTTCTCTTCTACCATTGTGTCTCACGAGTTCGTTCCTATGTCAAAATATAATCAAAACTGATAGTCGTTCACATGTCGGCAAAGCACTAGACTGCACTTTGAGCCAAGTTGGGCATCATCGGTAGTGCGCATCCATCGGATCCATCAGAATTCAAAACCATGACCACTAGCGGCTAACACTGCCAACCAACAGCCTATGCCATTGGGCCACGGGGGACAGTTTCGGACCGACATGATTTGCAAGCTAGCTGCGATATTACGCGTCTTATCCTCCACTGTCATGCAAGTTACGAACGTTACAGAGGACAGATGTGGCTTGCACTGCTTTGCATCTCACTGTCTTCATTATCATGTAATGGTATTTGAACAAGGTGGGAATTTGTCCATGAAGTTATCCAATCTGGTACACAGGACTATGTTATTTGCATACTAAAGTATGTGTCTGACAGATGTGAAGACAAGTGGACTGCCTGTCGAAAATCGGGATTAAAGAGGAGAAAGTTTTCCTCCTCCGATCCTGTATACTGGGTACGTTTGGTAAAATGGTCCCCCAGAAGAAGAGTTGCCGAGGGTTGCACTTCAGGAGCGAGTAGATCACACGACAGTAGCACCTTGTTCACACAATTGAACACATTGTCACAACCAAGGAAGCAAGTGTGTTTGAATTTGTTCCACAGATTTTGATAAGGAGAAGTGATAAACTAATGCGCTTGAAACACATGAAGATTTAACGTTATCGCTAGTATACATGGGCACGGCATATTGAGTGCCTCTAATCATGTATTCCGCCATTTTCTGAAAGTTAACCACAGTACGCAACTCAGACGTCACCGTATAAAATTAAGTGAACAATATAGCCGCCTAGACAGTCGAAGAAATTACGTTTCACTTTTGGTTTACCAACCCTAGAACGCCTTTCTAAACTCAGTTATTTCCTCCTCCATGTTGGATATTTTCAACAATCGACTGGATGTCGCTCTTAGCACCCAACACTTGTACACAAACTTCGCTACTGTGGATTACATTAATCATGCCCTCATACTGGATTAAAGTGTCACATAGACTCAATGAAGTGGTACATGAGTGAGCGACCTTATTCTTCACACATCAACCTCCATTTTCACTGCTCCCCATGTGGTTCTACATGCTTGCATTTAATTATGACTTTACACTATTATTATTCAGCAGCGTAGTTAAGTCGGTAGACACTTAAACAGATGCATCACCTACGGCATACTTTTGTAGTTTTCACCCCAACCATCCTACGGGCCTTGTCAAGCACCTCCTCTTTCCCAGTAATAAATCGTTGTTCATTGATGGCATAGAGAGTAACTAAAAAGGTGAAAATAAATAGTGAGTGTATACTGTCGAACCTCATGTATACCGTTAAATCTGTTGAGCAGGAGTTACTAAAAAACTCACCCTTAATGGATGCATAAAAACGAATTCTATACTCGACTTGACTTGGGTGTAAGCGACATGATGCTTTTGCAAGATTCGAATAATGCGTTTCCACCTAGGTCGAATCAACAATAAAGCGGTGCTATATCACATCTAGTAACTTATTTACGATGGTCGTTACCGTCTCCGTTGCTCGACGGTCTCAACCACGAACTGGAAACAGTCGAGTTGCGGGTTCCAGCCCTACCAGGGTCCGATGGAATGCTCACTGCTGACTATTCCCGAAAGAATGAAACGCACGTACACTGCTTTTCCGGGCGTGTAATGGCTGTCTGAATGAGTCCAGATATGACGAATTTCTACCTATATCATTCAACTGCCCTACTAATACTCTGTAAAGCTGGAATTGGTTAAGGGCAGTCAACAATGACGCCTCCAATTCAATGCAACCACAATGGCAAAAGCTTTGGAGCCAAACAATCAACGTTTCAGATGGACCCGGGGAACGAAGTGACCATAACACGGGGCACATCGTGTTCAAAGGACTGGTGAAAGAATAGGATTGGTTGATCACACGAATGGAACGGGCGCTAGGTGAACATTAAGTTGGAAGTAGGTCAGTCTGCTTAGAGCATTCACCAAATGGGTCAGACGTGCATAGAAGCAGATAACAGAGCAAAACCCATAATCCTAATCGGTGCAAAGCAAGAGATCAGAAGACAATCATAATCGGTGTAGAACAAGGGTGTATACGGAAGTGCGGCTCATGGGAAGGAGAAGTGACCAGTGCATACGATTCATAAGCAACTTCAAACATGGCACGGTGATAATCATGTCATTAGACCTAGGATGGTAGAGAGTTTAGAGATCGGGTTTGATAAATTTAAACAGTCAACATGCATCACATGTTTGGACTGGGAAAATGAACATCGAGGGGATTAGTAATCTCGGCGTTCATATAACCTTTGCATGTGGCACTGTCCAATTTTAAAACTCCACTATCAAGTCTCCGACAGATTCCAACAACGCAGGGAAGCGCACCGATCTTTTGGTTTAAGCATACTCGGAGTAAAAAGTGATATGGACATGCGTTCTCATTTTACACCGCAACGCACTAACGATCAGTTCGCGCACTGTGACAGTGGGCGTAACGGATAAAGGGTTGGTGTCGCCAACCCCAAACGCAGCACTTCACCATCGCATTCGACGTGTTTAGTTTACTTGCGAGGGTTAGTTAAAAGCATAAACGATCAGCCCAAATATACGTTGGGCTTGGACTGCTCAAGTCTGACTCGACACACTGAGGGGCATTCAAACTGGGTTAGAAAGCTGGGTTTATCGAGGTTTCCTAGCTGTTCTGATCACTTTTTTGAAATTTATATCATGCATTCTCTCCGCAGATGATCCAAGTTACACAATGAGAGGCTACTATTTTTTAGAAATAGTGACTGTTTGTAAGTAACGGAATAGTAGGTGAATGAATCATGCATTAGTCTGCTGGATGTATTCATCACTAGGTACAGCTTATTACAACCCCATCGATGGTTACATACACCTTAAGAGGGATGATATTTAGCAAAAAGATTAGTTCAAACCTAAGCATTCTAACTTTTGGGCATCTGTATTTATATGAGAGGCAGCGGAATGATTTAGGTAGAAATCCATCACATCTAGACTCGGTTAGGCGGATAGCCCACGTGCAAAAATGCACTCTGCTGCCTACCTATACAATCCAAGTCCGTCTACTACCCCTTCGTAGAAACTTGAGGAACGAGTTGAGGAATTTGGACATAACAATGCAGTTAACCAGGACTTGCTTGCGCATATCAAATCAGCGCTTTCGCAGCCGCCTAGTATACACATGCCGTGACATTATAGTATTACTGAGTAGAGTTTCCTAAACCTGAATGTCGAATAGAGCAGAAACCAAGCAACAGTTTTACCTGTCTCTTAGGATTGATGGTGCGCTTACATGACTGTGATACTGGTAGCACGAATATAAACAATGCAGCCTTGATTGCGGCTGAAAGAAAACTGTCAACAATTGGCAAGCACATGCTCTTTTAACGGTGATAAATCATGGTACGTTGTTCACTTTCTTTGGAGTTAGCTCATACTACCTTGAGCGGTAAAAATATCCCTGTGTGAAGTGTGTAATCATGTAAAATTTAGGCAAGTATTTACTTAAGCAGCATAGGTTGGCTTCTGTCAACTGGCAGAAACCTCAAGGTCATGGATAAATTAGCATGGTTTAGGCAGAGCTACTGCGAGTCAGGTAAAGTCAGATGCATGATGACGCTAACATGATATTAGGCAGTTAAGGCAGGTGCAACACAATTACCTTGTGTCCATTCACAAAGCGATACCTTGCTAAATATCTCAGTGAAATTGATGTGCACATGCATATCCGTCTGGTCTGTGGGCGCGCAGTCGCAAGATGACACGTACTTTTGATTGTTTATCAAAACCTGCTTCACGTCTACGCACCAGCCCCACAGCTTAACTTACGTGTTCGTGTTATTCGGCATAGTGGAGAAGTTGTCACCACTTTGGGTCTGTGATTGATAGAACTAAATCGGTAACTAAATGCCAAGCTGATCTAATTACGTGATCGCAAGACACGGTGTGCCTAGCGCATCATGTACTCATTTATGACCGAAGCTCTAGGCATCCTACACCATGTCCACCTGATACAGAGAGCGTGATCAATACTTTGGAGCATTGTGACCACCAGAATGATTAACCCTATCTTTTAAGTACGTAATTCATAGTACAGATCTAGGGAAACTAGTTTGCTCACCCTTCAGTGCTCATCATCCTGTTTCCAGCTTTGTTGGACTGGTAATCCAAGGTAACGACCTCTGATCTCAATCGTTCCACGCCTTAAAGCTTAAGTATACATATTATAAATGTACTACACAACCACAATTGCACAATATATAACATTGGGGCTGGATAACCTGTCTACTTTGGCCATTGCATTCGCAAACTCTACAACATGGTATTTCCAGGGGAAAAGGGGACAATTTGAAGCCATTCCAGCAATCTATACCGACCGAGTGAGCAAATTGGATGTATCCGAAAAAATTATACCGCCAACTTCTTCCGCCTACTCTGCGAGCAAGCGCAACCAGCAGTCAGAACTCGAGTGTATATGACGCAACAGATAACAGCTTTTATACGAAATCAAAAGAACAGGAGATAGTGTAGAAGTATAAGAAGGCCAAACATTTTTACATCTCCAGCAGAATTTGACAAGGTCTGTGCCGCATTTTAGAGCGAGTTTCATTCATATGCTGAGAAGTTGCAGAATTTAATCGAAAAGCAATCATCTAAGTTAGATCGGGGATGGATAAAATAATCTGCTTCTCCAACTAAATTCATTTCTGTGGTTTGTTGTAAATAAAAATATTCCACAAATATTCCAAAATACACAAGTATTATAACCAACGGCAACGAAGGGAAAAGGTTCTAATCAAGATTGAAAAATAGTAGTGGCTAAATTAACGTCTAAAGCTTAAGCGTGAAAGGGAAACAGCTATAACACCGCCACCGCAGGGGGCAAGGCGAAACAGTTCCCAACCGCTGGAAAAACGTACGGTATTTGATTACTTTGCAGTTAGCTTCCGCCACCTCACCGTCAGATGTGCGTATCGTAAAGTAGATAGAGTTAGACTTGCAGCAGAGGGCTGATGAACGCGTTCATTTACCTACCGTGGCTTGCTTATGGTGAACGCCGGTCATTTACGGCTGGTGTCCCCACCATCCAATAGCCATCCAATGTTTAGCGAAATTCACAACATGCTACTGCGCGTGCAGAGACATTAATTTCTCTCTCACCTTAGTGATAAGGACGTATGGAATTCTCGGCAGACGAGTGATTTATTGCAAGGCTCAGCTGAATACAAGCGTAACCTGGTGAAGACGCACCGACATGAGGCTGTTTTGGTCACCGAGCGAGATGAGTACAGAGAGCTGTAACCTGTTTCCGGTGTTCGTTAGCTGTCAGCTAACTTCGCGCTGAATGCTGCAGGTCATGGCCAACCGTAGGCGGTAGGGCGATCGATGGTTATCTGTGTGTCTCGCTGGCTGCGCAGCGAAGTCGTGTTGGCGAGATAACAAGCGCACCCAAAACTGCGGTGTGGATGTGCGCATGTGATGGCCGCTCAGGTGACTGGGTGTTGATTTATCTGAGGAAAAGGTTAGGCGTCGCAAGGCATATCAATGTCATTAAATCAATGCCACATGTAACGGAGCACGAGCAGACAATGCGGTCGGGAGCACGTCACATGTCTGTTACTCAGCGCGCGCTGATTATATAGCTGTACGGTGAATGCGGTCTAAACGCCGCATAAACTTCACGAATATACAATGCAATGAACGCAGGAATGCGTCCCGTCACCGCCCGGTACGTCCTTAAACTAGTGAAGATGTTCGAGCAAACTGGAAGTGTATGTGACAAGAAGAGAACCGGACCTCCGCATAGCACCAAGAACGACTGTTCAACTTGCGCTGTAATCAGTGAAGTGTCAAAAGTCCCGATCTCCGCATTTGTCGGAACACACAGTACTGTGACACGACCCGATATGCGGTACACCGGATATTACAGAAAGGAATATTTCAAAGATTCAGTGCCCTTCAACTGCTGATTTTGAACCCATGCGATCCGAAGAAGCGGCATGAATTTTGCCGCTGGTTTCTGGATCACGGGACTATTCGTTCTGTTGTGTTTACAGATAGGGCATTGTTGCATCTGCATGGAACGATTAAACATTACTATCGGGATACCAGCATCCTACGAAAATTTACGGATCACTTATGCACCATAGTGTGAAACGGATGGTTTGGGCTGGATTAGCAAGCCAGAAAATGTTGGGCCAATATTTCTTTTCCGGGAATGTGACCGGTAGGTTGTTGTTTTGCAGTACTAAAGCGGTATCTTTTTCCAGCATCGTCGTATGGGGCAATGCTGCAGACATGTGTGCTTCCCCAGTTGGAGGCCGAAGGGGCATGCAGTACCATTAGGTGGCAGCAGGATGGGGCACATGCACGTTCCGCTAAAACGGTGCGTGCTTACCACACCGACAAATTTGCTTACCATTGAATCGGACGCGGTGGGCCGATGGAGTGACCTGCTCGCTCACCAGATTTGAACCCCATGGACGTTTTTCTATGGGGCTGTCTGAAGCGGCGAGTGTACAAAACAAGGCCACGTACATTGGACCAAGTAACTCAAATATTGTGAACAAATATCGCGCGATCACGAGGGATACATTGGAGAAAGTGCTCGCCAACTGCATCAAGCGGTTTCTGCACTGCAAGCAGAACGCCGGCGGACATTTTGAACATATCCTTCACTAGCATAGATGATCGTTCCAATACATTTCTGTTAATATACTTATCCTCTTTCACAAATGTGTTAACGACCAAATTGGTCCACTGGCAAATGGTCTAATAATGCGTCCGGTCGGATAGAATTCTTAAGGTCCATCCTGTCGTTGAGCACATAAACAGCGTAGGCACCGAAACCTTCGATGGCTACTTATAGGGGAAGCACTGAGTCGCTATGAGCTGAGGTTCGTCCAGCCTTAATGAAAAACCGACTGTGTTGTTGACTCAGTTTCAGGCTATTGCCTGTGTTGTTGGTGTTCGGGATGAGTTGCAGTAGGTTGCGACATGCGTAAGTAGGGTCGTTCCGTATCTGGTAGATTAATATGAGGTCTCCAGGTAGCCACCTGTAGCGCCTACTGAACACTAGGAGTGTTTTTAGTCGCTGCTGGCACGAAAGGTTGCAAAATCTCTTGCCACATTTTGTTACTCGACATTGGTGAGTTTCGAGCGCTGTAAGGTCACGCTTTAGCCAAGCGTGCCATGCCTGGAATGCGTATTCGAGGTGGGAACGCACGTAGACATTGAGCATCATAGAGAAAATGAATGAATCCAAACTTTCGAATGCCATCCTCAAGCGAACGACGTGCTGATTACCACGTTTGAAACTGATTCCGACTGTCTGGAATAACCGCAGATCTCCTGCACCAGCACACCGAGGATAAGTTCCTGAGGGCTTGTCTGCAGGTCGTATGACTCAATTTTGTAGCGATAGGCGTGTCTATGGCGGATGTGGACAATGTGTCACTTGATGACATTGAATGGCAGTGAATCCCTCACCGGCTAATGCCAAGTCCCATTTAGGTCGCACATGGAGGATCGTGTGATCGTCTATTCCATTGATCACCAGCCAACTTTTAACTTCATCCGCGAAAAGTGCAATTTTTGAGGTGATGACTCCCGCAAGATCGTCCCACTCCACTAGATTATGGGCTGGCAGAGATGTTCGGACTTTAAGCTCTAACTACTGTTCACGGAGAAAGTTTCCAACCTATCTTGATAATGCATCGCCGACGCTTTTCAGATAGCCCATCATTACGTCAGCGATGATCGCTTCCATGACTTCGGCAAACGCATGGAGAAGTGTTACCGGACAGTAATTGGTAGGATCAGACGGACTTGATCGATTACAACAACTCGGTGTGATTGAAAGAATCGCTCTCTCTCAGTGGGATGCCCCATCGTTGTGAGCAGAAAACCAAACGGTACTATTCATCTGCGTGCAGATTTCACAACCATCCTGCATGTAGCGCTGAGACCTTACCAACATCCACTTCCGCTGCCTGAAGATATGTTTGCATAGCTGAACGGAGGAAGATATTTTGTTGCGCTTGAGCTATCAGACGCTTACTTGCAGCTAGAGGTTGAACCGGCAAGCAGAAAGCTTCTCACAATAAACACGCATCGTGAGTTATATCAATACAACCGTCTGCTATTTGGGATCATGACAGCACCTGCCATTTTTCAACAAGTCATGGATACTGTGCTGACTGGGGTACCGGGAACAGCGGCCTATCTGGACGACATCATCGTAATGGACGCAAAAACGATGAACTGCTCCTACCTCTGGATGAAGTCATACTGAGAATTAAGGATTATGGATTTCATTTGCGACAGGATAAATGTAAGTTGTTCACGAAGTCATGCAACTCTCTGGGGTTTGTGATCGATCAGGACGGCCGAAGACCGGATCCAGAAAATATCAAGGTGATAGACCGTCTGTCTGCGCCAACGGATCTTGGAACACTGAGATCGTTCCTGGGAATGTTGAGTCACTACAGTGAGTTTTCGCTCCACATGCACCGTCTACGTTAACCCTTGAATGAGTTACTAGCAAAGGATGTTGAATGGAAATGGTCCGGATAATGTCAGCAAGCATTTGGAAGGTTGAAATGACTTCTGAAATCCGACCTCCTACTAACACATAACCCGATGCTCGAAATCGTCGTGGCAACAGATGCTACTTATGGGATTGGAGCAGTCATCTCACACCGGTTCCCGAACGGTTCTGAAGAACTGGTAGCACGCGCTGCAAAATCCCTAACAACATCCGAAAAAACTACAGTCAAACAGAAAAAAGTGGCATTGGCTATCGTGTTTGCTGTTCACTAGTTTCACAAAATCCTATACGGACGACGCTTCAAACTTGTGACAGAGCAGGAACCGCTACTTGCCATCTTTGGTTCGTAAAAAGGTATTCCAGCTTATACAGACAGTCAACTTCAAAGATGGGCAACTTTACTTTTTGGCTATGACTTTAACATGATATACTTGCCAACCAACGCTATCGGACAGGCAGACGCTCTATCAAGACTCAACAATAACACCAAGCGGAACCAGAAAATTTGTGCAGCCTTTTCAAATAGCTCCCCGTCAGAAAAGCTACACAAGCCTCAGGTAACCAATTTTTATGAAGAGGGGGCTGTTAGGGAGACACTACTGAACATATATGTTGGAAATCATGCTTACTTACCGATTTGTTTCTTTCAGCTATCGCTGCTAGTAACTTATGTGCAAACACATCATTCCGCTAATTTTATTGACTGCTTGTAGTCACTGTTTTCGCTCTTGATCGCAATGCCACTTGACTGCCAACACTATCTTTCCGTTTGTGCGTGTCACTTATTGGTTTCTTTGTTGAGCACTCTTCATTGGCTTCATATTGCTCGTGTGCTTTTAGCAATATGGTTGGCTGAAATGTCTTTCAGTAGCGTCTCTTCAGATCATTCTTAAAACTCTGTGAACAGACATGATTCAATGCATACAATTCTTTCCCGGCACGTCTTTGGAGTTAGTTTTGCAGTCGTGGAGTGAAGGTGTCAGTTGCAACACAACAAGTTTGATCACGGTTAACCTGGGGGCTGAAGTAACGGCTTCTGAGAGGATATTCCATGTGTGGCAGACATGCAGCGAGAACATTCTTTGACACTTCAACTGGCTGTATCATTCTGCCACTTTGAAATGACGACCTCTCAGTCTGCTTTTTTGACTCAGCTTCATCAGCTGCTGACACGGGGGACTGAGGATTTTTGGCAGTTGGTGAACTTTGATTAGATTACTACTCAAACGCCGATAGCGTCTACCGCCTAGCACTCTGAGGCGCTATTCTTGTAACAAGTGGCGCAGCACCTTGACCATTTTGGTCATTTGACGTTACGGAATCCCCAAGGCAAGGAGATCCCGCTTTAACCATGAATGTCATACTTGATCTACATATTCCACATGTGCGCATGTGTAAGCGGGACGTAGTTGGTGGGAAATAATGCTGATTGGTGGAACATGGTTAGAAGTATCCGAAAGCTCTCCGTAGAAGTCAAACGATTTGGATCTCCTTCTTCGATATTGTTTAGACTGCTCCGAGCAACAGAGATCTTCTTGGACCAGCTCACTGAGGTCTTTTTATGAGAGTAGTGTTGCAGATCCTGGTCCCTCACATTGTAAGTGTGAATCATTCGGTCTCGTTACTGGAACGCTCCCCATTTAACGGCACCGAATAAAACGTGCTTTTGGACCGATCATCCACTGACCTTGTCAACTTCGTTTAAAAACTGTGTACCGTCAGCTGGAGCTCGGATGGCTCGCAAAAATTGGATGTCATCGTCATAAAGCAAAACGTCTGGAGTGCTTTGGTTCACAAGATTGTTGATGAAAACCGAGACTAGACGAAGCCGAAATACCGAATGCTTTACACACCGCATTCGACATGAATCGGATCTGATATGGTTTCAGGTACTCTCACCTACAGATGCCTGTGGGTGGCGAATTTCCCCAATGTCAAATCCTTAAAGTTTGGCAATAGGGAGACGATGGTCCTACTGAGCGAATGCCTTAGATAAGTCAAGGTAAGCCACATCAACTCCTAAACCAACATCCACGGTTTCAATCCAGCTATTTCATGTTAACAATAGGTTGGGGTTACACGACCGTTCCTGGCGGAATCCGTGTTGCTACTGAGCAATGTGACCAAAATCCTCCGGGTAAGGCATGTGGGCGTTGGTAATGATAATTTTCACAACTTATGCAAGAACTGCTAGAAGAGTCACTGGTCGATAACTGGCTGGGTTGGATCGACTATCCCCGTTTGTAACTTAAGGTTATTATCCTTTGTTTCTTCATTGCAGGAACGCGCCTTTCGTCAAGACAGTGCTGGAACAACTGCGTCAAGGACTTAGTCAAAACATTATCCGCCACGACAGGCGTCTTTGGGCGGATGTCTCCAACTTCGTCAATGAACAATGAATTTATACGGGTTAAGAAGTGTTGCTTTACAAGCGTACAGGCGCATGGATTGCAGCTTTTTCAACCCACTGTCCGCCCTGAGACGCATGTGAGTGCGTTTTGGTGCAAATACCATAGATTCCAAAGGTTCAGGAGACCACTGGACGCAATGCATGTTATTGTTGCAAAACCGACGCTTTTTTGGCAGTCCTAGTTAGACCATCTCCTGTTTGAATAGGGGACGTTCACTTTAAAATTCGTGAAGGCTGTCCACCTGCTTGTACAGAAGTTTATGATTTTAAGTACATCGCTTGCTAAAGCCTGCTGTCATGCTGCTTTGTCCTCACGTACTAGATGGGTAGAGTGGCTACGGTGAACGACATAATCCTTCTAAGTACTCGGGCTCTGATCGCTTTTGTGTGTATACCATGCCGCGTCACACATCACCATGCTTTCGCGTGTCCTATTCCGCATAGACGATGCCATGTTCTCGATGCCCTACTAACCAAGGTGATAAACTTACTGACGGAACATTTGTTGTAAGAATGACAGCTGAACTTAAGTGTGTCGTCAAAAAACCAAATAAAACGCTACTTGATCGGATGCGAGCTCGTGTTTAAAAGAAACAGAATATCATAACCGAACTTTACGAACTGCCTTACGAACTGCATGGGATGATGATATCCGCTCCACTGTTCGCTGCTCACCTGATCTAATTGACCCCGCGGTTACCGACGACTACGTGCCAACACAACCGTTTCGCAGTATCAACGTCATATCCAGGTGGCTGGTAATATCACAAGCAATGGTATCCACGAAAGTAGTGCTTACTCCGACATTGTCCAAGGATCAACTTAGATACAATTCAAGTTTTCAGTCTGTCGTCGACACATGGCACCAACATAAACTACAAGGTTAGTAGCAGCACCACAGAGAATTCAACATAGAAGCTGATGAGTAACGAAAGAATTCGTAGCTGGGGTGACAGGAGATGCAGTTCCTGCAACGCTAGAAAAACCACTTCGACCAAATTAAGTAAGTTAGCACATTCATAACGCTTAAAATTCTCGATACTGTCTCAGTGGAAGTGTTAAAAACACTGAATAAACACTCTAAGTAGTACTGAAGTTTATTATCCGCCATCAAGCTAACACAAGAACGAACCGATTGTATAGGTCTTTTAAAATGATTTCTTTCAAGTCCGTCTGTGGTAAATACATTGCATAAGCAGTGAATGCAAATCCGCCGACTGACACCGTAGAAGGATCTAATATCTAGATAGCCTTTCTCTTATACTTCAAAGGGGTAAACCAGTATAGATGTTTGGTGCCACTCCACCCGTCACAAGTCCAAAAATAAAGTCTACAAGTGGCGTCGCAAACGATGTACAAAGTCTTAATCCCATTAGTAGCAAGGTCGGTATTTTGCGTTTATCGCCGGCCGCACGGCCGCCAACCTCAATGAATCAACAGGCCTTGCAGCTTTTCCAACGGATCATCGAATTTGCCCAATCATGCCTGTGTATTCCGACTGTGCTCACTCATCTTCCCCAGATTGGATGGTACCCTTTATCCAAAGATATGCGAACAGTCAGTTAATCTACCTACACATGTATACGTTAGATTATTTCTCGCAAATGCTCGGTTTCCCAGAACATAATGTACATCCTAGGTCTTTTACTTTTGCTCTCATGTTCCAGTTGTGTGCGTAGCACGGAGAGTTTGGAAAGTGAAAATACTAATGAATCCGACTTTTACATCCTTAACACACAAGGTTTTAGCAATATTTGCAGATCCAGCCGCGGTGGCGCTGTCGCATACATAACCATCACACAACTGTGTTTGACTATTTCTAAATGATGGTGATGGCTCCGTTCGGGTTATTATTGGACTAAAGTGTAAGAGAATCCTTATTGATTGTGTGTACAACACATCACGCTGCCCTAAAGCAGAGATGGGTCATCTCACAGAAGTCTTCGCATACACCCCCTGAACAGCCTGAATGTCCAAGGTATCTTGCTGTCTTCCATGCTTCCCACTCAAATATACGCATTAGCTATCAATGATCCCAGCATTTGATTGGATTCAATAAACTTTATCTCCAGCAAGAGGCGAAAACTTCCGGATGACAGGGCATTTAAATCGCCCGTTTATCTTACCGCCGAACATTATGTTTACTCACTATACTGCAGACGTATCAGTTTTGCAAGAACAATCTGCCGAATTCCTTAATCAGACAGTTTCCAAGCTCAGGTCCTTAGAAAGTTACTTTTTGGGGGAAAGAACGGGGGGGGGGGCGGGGGCTCCGGGTGGGGGGCTTATACCCTCGACTGGGCTTGCTTTAGCTCTGAACAAAACTGCTGAGGGATAATACCTCCTGCTTCCTTTCAGGGGGGGGGGGGGGGGGGAAGTATCCGGTGTGGCTTCTGGGGGGGTGGTGCTTCTGTGGGGGGGGGGGGGGGGGGGGGGGGGGGGGGGGGGGGGGGGGGGGGGGGGGGGGGGGGGGGGGGGTACAATTGGGGGGGAGGGGGGGGGGGGGGGGGGGTATAAACCCTACGGTGCCTACACTGCTTCTTAACTAGTGCTAACCCAACTGCTGGGGGGGGGGGGGGCGTCGTGCCTTCCTCGGGGGGGGGGGGGGGGGGGGGGCGGGGGGGGGGGGGGGGGGGGGGGGGGGGGGGGGGGTGGGGGTCTCTCTCTCATTAGCAATTAAATGTATTAAGTTATAACACTCTGCGGAGAACGTAACCCTACAAAAACTGCTAAACATCGATATACCTTGACAAAAGCGTGCTATCACCATTAGCATTAAGGTGGGGCTTAGTACCAAGCGCGCACGCCAGGTGAAACCCGCAGGCACACCCGCCCCCCGAGGTGTTTGCCTAGGACCTACCGAAAGAGGGGGGGGGGCGCGGGCAACAACATAGTGGACAAGATGTCCCAACATTAGCATTTACCGGATTTTTCCCCGCCAACGCACACAAAGACCATCAACAAAAGAAACGCGACTGCGCATTTCTCTAGGCTGTGAGGAATTCGGTTACGGACACTTTTGGGTAGAAAAACGCCATCAAATAATAACTTTTAAAATAAAATTTTATAAATAATAGTTATTGGGGGGGAGGAGGGGGGTTTTAATAATAATTAAAATTTAATAAAATTTGAGTAGATTATATAAATTTTTTTTTATATATATTTTTTTTTTAAAATAAATAAATATTATGATTAATTATATATTAGTTTATTATTATATTTTATAATTATTATTTATTATGAACGGGGTTTTAATAAAATAAATATAACAAACCGAAGCACCAAAATGCATCGCTGAGTTTGTTGGGCGCGAATAGCGATATGGATAGAGGACCAAAAGGCGGACCCATTTAGGGTGGCCGTAGCGGAGCGGACTACTAGGCGTCCGAGGGGCCCGAGCGACTTGAAACCAAATAACAACCCATATAAGTTGCCGGAGCGTGCGACTTTTGATCGAAAGGCTTATGTAGTATGGCCAGCCAACCAGGTTCAACGGGTAGAACACTTTGTACAGACCGGCGCCCAACACAACAATATAACTTCCGGCTACTTTTTAAGTGAAAATCAAACACAAAAACGACATCCAGAAAAAACAGGCGCGCGAGAACAACACATCTTCAAAATACAAAAGCATATCAATCCAAACAGGCTTACCATTCATCAGCTACAATCAACAATTCAAATCACAACACATCAACATACACCGCTACAACCAAAACCAAAGCAAGCTTACACAACATCCCAACACAAGACCAATACAACATACATCATCAATCAAATCCATCCGCGGAGGAGATCCCAAAAAACAGCTTCATCACTTCCCACATCTCACCAACGGGGGGGGGGGGGGGGGGGGGCGACATAGATTCATTCCAACCTCACACATCTACTACGCGAGGTCAAGCTAAATCTACAACCCCTCAAAACACATCCCTCACCATCAATCAAAACAGAACAAGCGGGGAGGGGGGGGGAGGGGGGGGGGGCAGGCAGCACCATTAAATCTGCAACAATACGAACAACAACTTCATTCAACTTTCAATCACAAAACAAGCATATCACAACTTCATCGGAGGGGGGGGGGGGGGCGGGGGGGGAGGGGGCGGGAGGGGGGGGGGGGGTCAACCAACACATCAGCTTCACAGACAGCTGTCAAACAAACCTTTCGGGATTTCACAACGCAAGCTTCAATCAATCCATCATTCAAAGAAGCTTCCAACAACACAGCTTCACACACCAAGCTACATTCAAACAAAGCTTCAAAATTCACAGGTCACCACCCCACACACTCATCAATCATCTCCCCATCACACAGTCCCAAACTTCAACTTCCACATCAGGCGCGGAGCGCCAACCAATTCAGGCTTCCTCAAAAATACTCCAATCAAAATTCATCACTTTCCGCGGGAGCATCATCAATCAAGGTCTTCCAATCCATAACAAGAAATCTTCATCAACACAAACTCTCACAGGGCGCCCAAACCCCGCAATCCCCAACACAACCCGCATTCCAACCTAACCCAGCATCCACCTGCCTAAAACGGGAACAAACACATCACACATCTTCACACCAATCATCACAACAAACTTAAATCAACCATTCTTTCAAAAAGCTTTCCACAATCATTCAAAAACAAAAACAGGCTTCATGGGGGGGGGGGAACGAGCTTTCCATCATTCCAACAAAAATAGCTTCACACTTTCAAACACCCTCTCCTGGGAAGCTTCCAAAGCTTTCAAGCTTCAACACACAAACAAAAAAAATCACGAAAACCAACAATCAACGATCCTCAAACAATCATCCCGTCACATTGAGCAGACCAACAAAAAGAAAGAAAAAGCTTCACACAAAGCAACGATTCAAAGTTCATCAACTTCAAGCCCGACCAGTTCTCCTCACATCAGGGGGGGGGGGGGGGGACTTGATCAATCAGCTTTATCACACCCCAACAGTAAACATAGCGAGGGATCAGGTAATACACTGATCTATTCATTCATATGGTGGTCAGGACTTTCGTCAGCGTTGGCGACTGTCATCATCATGAGCACAACAGCAGCAAGGATCAGCACACAACCACGCATCATCGTCAAACATCCCATCAGGCAGGTTCACCAAAATCAAAATCAACGACAACAATTCAACAGACAACAACAGCTTCAACCAAATCTATCCACCAAATCACCAAACACATCCCAAAAAATCACAAATCACACTTTCATATTCACATCATCAAACAACAAGACACAATCTTCAAGAGCGGGGGGGGGGAGGGCGGGGAACCAAAATCACATTGCCATCGGATCATCACCAAATCATCAAGTTCAAACAGCGGGAGGGAGGGGCACTGCGGAGGGATTCATCATCACAAAACAAAACAACCTTCACAACCATCATCACATCCAACAACAACAAGCTCCTTCCATTCAAACACAATCAGCACCATCAATCAACAAATCAAACATCAATTCACAATCACACGGGGGAAATGGGGGGGGGGGGGGATCACAAAACATTCAAAAACCCCACCGCATCAATCCCATGCGCGCGGGAGGGGAGAGCAAAAAATCACCATCATTCATCGACAATCACACAACAGCACAGCCATCATCAACAACATGTTCTCCACCCCA
The DNA here is from genome assembly GCA_944474145.2 of Dicrocoelium dendriticum. NCBI lineage: Eukaryota > Metazoa > Platyhelminthes > Trematoda > Plagiorchiida > Dicrocoeliidae > Dicrocoelium > Dicrocoelium dendriticum. The sequence continues at coordinate 56,935,848 of OX104060.1, forward strand.
TCAACCACACAATTCATCAACACACTTCACATCGAGAGCTTCAAAGCATCAATAAAGATTCAACGATCAAAGAGCTGTCAAATCTTCAAATCACAAAAAAACGCTTCTTCACTTCACTACAAAAATGTTTTCCTTTCCAATACCAAACACAACACAACAAGCTTGTAAACACATCACACCACATCAACCATCATCAATTCATCCAATAAAGTCTATCCTAACAACACTCTCATCAACACAAGAACAAACAAACAAACAAACCAGCTTTTTCACACAACACATACAAAAGCTGTCAGCCCACATTTTCACCAAACAATCATCACCATCATACACAAACCAAACAAATTCACACAACAACAATCAACATTCATTGGCATCATCATCACACTCAATCAACATCCCACCACTTCACATCAACTTCATACATCCAACAATCCAGCATTTCAAAAACAGTCATTCCCAATACAATCAAAATCAACACATTCAATTCATCACAAAAAAAAGCTTCAAACACCAAAGGCAAATCAAAAAGCTTACCTCCACACAAGCATCCAATCAAAAACATCACACTACATAAGCTTCCAACATTTTAAAATCAACCGGCGGGGGGGTGGTGGGGGGGGAAAGAACAAGCTACCCAAAACATATGAGACCACAGCTTCACATCACACAACAAGCTAAATTCACACCTCCACACAAAGCTACAAAACAGCTACTAATCCACAAACAACCCAACACAATCAGCGTGGCGGGGGGGATCAACCAATCAACACCAAATAGCATCTCCAAAAAGAGCTAACCACGACAGCATTCCAACCAACACACACAAAATCACCAAACGGGGGGCACACAAATCACACACTTCCACATCACACAGACAACAGCATCAACACAACCGATCTTTCAAATTCACACACACACAACATCCACCCACACACACCCCACTTCACCGGGGGGGGGGGCGGAGCACCACACACAGTACACACATCGCTTCACACAAACACACATCATCAACACAATCCAACATTCACACCCGAGGTACTTCAGAACAATGCGCAACAACACCATCTTGGTCGGTGCACGAAGCTGCGGTCCCGTCACCGGAAAGCGCAGATGAGAAAATATTGGCTATGCTGTCGTCACCAACCTGAAAACGGAAACTGATCGCTGAGTGAGCACATGCACGCACGAAGTCCTTGCATATGCGAGTGATCCTCTTCGAAAAGCACAGAAATCGGCGTCAAGCAGGTTCTGGGTGGTGGAGGGGGGCGGGGGTGAGCATTTCGTTCGGGCAAGATGCTCTGGTGCTTGCCTGTTAGACCGATCGGAAATGCAATTGCGGGGGGGGGGGGGGGGGGGGGTGGGGGGGGGGGGGGGAGGGAGATTGTTGTGGCATGCTGCGCATGTGCCAAACTGAAGTAGGTGTATCGAGGGCTCCCAAAAAACGGAAAGCCCCACTGAACTGGGGGTGGACCACTAGTTTTGGAAGTTTTGACGTTAAATGTGGGCTTGTGTCGATACAGAAACAGAAAGGAGAGGGCGGCGTTCCGATCCGGGCCGCCGCCTCCCCCGCGCCGCGGGGCGCGCGCCGATTCTCCGGGGGGGCCGCGTCCCGTTCCTGCGTTTTTTTTTAGGCATGTGAGTACACAAAAATAACCTAGAAGATTAAAGATGGGCTTTGCGGGCGGGGCGAGGGGATGCATGTTGGGAGAGGGCCACAAGAATTCCGGGGTGCGGGGTCCGGCTTCTGGTTCCGTGCATTCGGTCGGCGGGTCGAATCGGTTTTTTGTCCGGCGACGGGGACGCGGCGCGGGGGTTTTGCAAAGTTGGATAAGGGGGTACAGGGGGGGGGGGGGGGGGGGGGGGGCAAGTGAATTTTGGGGGGGGGGGGGGAAGGATGGTGGAACTGAAACGATTAAAGGGATCAAAAGTGTAAAAAGAAAAAACCGGTCGTGAAATAACACGCAGGTGTAGACAAAAGTGTATGGGGGGGGGCTTAGAGTCGCAGAGGCCTACCGGGGGGGGGGGGGGTAGTATTATATCCCAACAAACCCCTACCACCCCCCCCCATCTCTAGACGGGGGGGGGGGGGGGGGTGTGGAGCAGGGGGTGCTACGTGCAGGTATGCAGATATGCACGGGGGGATCCGGGGGTCAAAACCTGTTTAATCCAAATCGGCGGGGCGGCACCCACTCCCATCTGTGCGCGGTAGGCCAAGAGCATCAAACGATCATCAAGAACCTTACTGTATTGATGAAAAAGGGGGGGGGGGGGGGGGGGGGGTAAAGATAAACAAGGGGGGAGAAGAGAAGATACCTTTTAAACAGAAAAGAAAAAAAGAAAAAAAAAATAAAAAAAAAAAAAAAATAAATAAATTTTAAAATTAAAAAAATAAAAAAAAAATCAAAAATGGGTGTGTGCAGGAATCTTTCAAGGTGGGGGGGGGGGGGAAGGAAGAGAGGTGGAGAGCGGGGGAGCAGGTGGAGAGGGGGGGGGGGGGGGGGGGGGGGGGGGGGGGGGGGGGGGGGGGGGGGGGGGGGGGGGGGGGGGGGGGGGGGGGGGGGGGGGGGGGGGGGGGGGGGGGGGGTGGGGGGGGGGGGGGGGGGGGGGGGGGGGGGGGGGGGGGGGGGGGGGGGGGGGGGGGGGGGGGGGGGGGGGGGGGGGGGGGGGGGGGTGGGGGGGGGGGGGGGGGGGGTGGGGGGGGGGGGGGGGGGGGGGGGGGGGGGGGGGGGGGGGGGAGGGGGGGGTGGGGGGGGGGGGGGGGGGGGAGGGGGGGGGGGGGGGGGGGGGGGGGGGGGGGGGGGGGTGGGGGGGGGGGGTGGGGGGGAGGGGGGGTGGGAGGGGGTGGGAGGGGGGGGGGGGGGGGGGGGGGGGGGGGGGGGGGGGGGGGGGGGGGGGGGGGGGGGGGGGGGGGGGGGGGGGGGGGGGGGGGGGGGGGGGGGGGGGGGGGGGGGGGGGGGGGGGGGGGGGGGGGGGGGGGGGGGGGGGGGGGGGGGGGGGGGGGGGGGGGGGGGGGGGGGGGGGGGGGGGGGGGGGGGGGGGGGGGGGGGGGGGGGGGGGGGGGGGGGGGGGGGTGAGGAAAGAGGGGGAGAACAAAAGGTCATGGGATGTGCACTCCCCCAAACACCTAGAGGAAGAAGTGGAACGATTAAAGTGTCTTAAAACAACCAAAGAGCCCATCTTGGCTTAGGTTCAAAAAATAAAGAAGAAAAACACCCCCCTAACCACCCGCAATAAAGGGCAGGAGAGCTCGGCAGGAAAAGCGAGTCAAGAAGGTAGGGAGGAGCGGAATTTAGGCGATGGGGCAATAAAGGATCATATATTTTATGCATAAATATAAAGGAGCGCCAACGAGCGCGGAGAAAACACCCTCATTAAAACCATTAACCCCAAGAACTCACAAACCTCACCCAGCCCCCGTCCTCCCCCCAACCACCCCCAGATCCACCCACAAAACCAACCCTGGATATCAGGAGGTGGCTGCATAATGAGGGAGGGGGGGGGGGGGGGGGGGGGGGGGGGGGGGGGGTTTGGGGGGTGGGGGGGGGGGGTGTGGGGCGGGGGTGGGCAGGGATTGGGGGTTGGGGGGGGGGGGGTGGGGGTTGGGGGGGGGGGGGGGGGGGGGGGGGGGGGGGTGTGGGGTTTGGGGGGGGGGGGGGGGGGGGTTTGGGGGGTTGGGGGTTGGGGGGGGGCGGGTTAGGGAGGGGGGGGGGGGGGGGGGGGCGGGTTTGTTGGGGGGTGTTTGGGGGGGGGGGGGTCACCGCCCCTCTAATCAAAACCTTAACCCCAAGTCTATGTAATGAAGTGGCTCAGAAAAAAGGTTGCAAAACAGAAAAAAAGGGCCCCCCCACACAACCAAAACACTTCCATAACAACACAAGGGGGGGGGGGCGGGCGGGGGGGGGGAATCACACACCAACAACCACAACGGCACAAACCGCCGGGGGGCTGGGGGGCATCAACCCACCCCGTCTCACCGGGGGGGGGGCCACAACAGGGGGGGGGGGGGGAAGGACACAGGCCACCCTACCGGGGGGTCCAATGGTGGATCTCAGAGCGCAAAAAAGAATAAAACGGGACAGCCAGAGCAGGGGTGGGGGCCAGCGTTTGAACCGAAGAGGAGAGGCCAGGCTCTCGTGAGTCCACAGGTGAGCGCCTTCGACTTTCGCGGTTCACCTCGGAGACAGGCTAGTGCACGGCTACGAACTCAGACCACCCCCTCCTACTCCCCCTTTTCCTAACCGCCAACTCCGACCCCACTCTCACCACGTGTGCCCACCTGTGGGCTCCTCCACTGTGTCCCCCAACACCCCTCCCCGCCCCAGGGGGGGCGTGTGTACGTCCCCCCCATTTCCCCCCTGCCCCCCCTCCTCGCACAACGCCGGTCCTCGGTGTGTGCAACACGCTACGTTGCCTCGCTTCACAAACCACGCATTCTCCTTCACCGATACCACCCCCGGGGGGCGGCCCTTGGGGGGGGGGGGGGGGGGCCCCGCCTCAACGCACCCCCCCAACGGACTGCCACAACGCCTCTCCAATTGCCCACCCAGTCGCATTCTTGGGGGGGGGGGGGGGGGGGGGGGGGCAACTCACCCGTCAACAACTCCGCAGCGCAAACAAACAAAACACGCAATAGCGCGAGCTGTCGCCCGCTGTAGTCGCGCACCCCAGTCCCCAAAAACAACGCGGGCAGAGCTTATGGGCTAAAGCACCGCGCATAGGAGCGCAAGGATACGAGCAGATGCTGCACGTGGCCGGCGTCAAATCGCGTCAGGCGAGGAAGGTCGCTCCTGCGCGACCAAAAACCAACGCGTATGCGGGGGGTACGGGGCAAAACCAAGCAAACCTCCCACCGCGGGTGGGGGTGCGGGAATACCCGGGCAGGCACAAACAAAGAATCAATATCAGCCAACAGGGAATAAAAAAAAACCACAACAGCGCAACGCCACCGGCCCGCGGGGCAGCAAAAGGGGGAGCGCACGCAGGGGGGGGGGGGGAAAAAAGGGGGGGGGGGGGGAAGCTCAACAGCCCCGGACAGAAGAGAAACAAAAACCAGAGAAAAAAAGACAAAATAAACCCAAAACCAAGAATCGTGCAACATCAGGGGAACAAAAAGCACGAGAGCAAAAAGAACTAACGCCGGCAAACCCATCACCAGACAAAGGCGCAACAAACCCCTGGCAACACTAAACATAGACAGACCCACCAAACAAACACGGACACCAAGCAAGCAAAAGCAGAAAAGGGGGTCCCGTGCAAAACCTAGACAGGCAGCAGTCAATAACAACAAGCAAAAGGCAGTACCACAAAACAAGAAAACGGGGGGGGGGGGGGGGGGGGGGAAGGGGTCTCCATGCAGAAACAACCAAAACAGAACAAACACCCCCCGCCGCCCGAGCCCAACACAGCGAACCACGTCCAGGGGACGCCCCCCACGTGTGTGTCGGGGGGGGGGGGGGCGACCGGGCGAAGCACGGGCCCCCAGGGGCGTGCGCCAACAAGAACGAAGCATGCAAGCAGTAACAGCGGGGGGCGAAAACTATTGCAAACAAGAGAACATAAGGGGGGGCGCGGGGGAATAAAGCACGCACATATAACAACACATAGGCATCGATCGGCAACAAAAACGTCCGCATACTCATCCACGCAAAAAAAAAAAACGCGGCAACGGGCACAAAGGTCACAGGCACAGAATTACAAAAACAAACATCCGTGTCGCCAAAGGCAGCAGCCCGTCGTGTCAGGGGGGGCGGGAACAAGGCGGGGGGGGAGCACCCCATCCGGCAACGCGCAGGGGCGGGCGTGGGGCAAAGGGGGGAACAAAAAACGCCCGTGGCGAACATCAGCGTGGGGCTGCAACAAAAGCCAGGCGGGGGGGGGACCCACAAACACCCAATCCGGGAGCGGGGGGGGGGCGCCAGTCAGCGGTGGGGGGGGGGCGGGGGGGGGAAGGGCAGCAAGCACAACAACCAAGCACAGACCCCCGTGGTGCAAAATAGGTGGGGGGGGTGGGGCAGCTGCACAAAATGGCCACAAGAGTACAAGCTCCCTCCCAAATCCCCTGCTGGTGTGGTGCGGGCGCAGAGCACGGGGTGTGGTGGGTGGGGGGGGGTTTCAAGTTGTGGGTTTGAATGCAATTACCTAGATACAAACCCTATGTTCATGTATAGTTTTTGGACACGAGCGCTTAAGTCAATTGAAACCAATAATGAAGAACAATTAACAAAAGTTTGCATTGTTGACTAGATGGATGATGATGGATGGGAGTAATGAACCCGCCTCCCAGGGCCGGAATGGCGTGGCCTACCCGAACCGCCGCGGGCGTCCGGGGGGCGGGCCCTACCGGGGTGCTGCCAACCCCCAGACACCCGATGCTCTAACCGACACCACATCCCACCCACCCGCCCCACCACCCCCTCCCTCACCACCCAACCTCCCCTTCCAGAACGCCAGGGGGGCGCGGGGGGGCGTCGGGCTCCACACACAATCCCAACCCAAAGCCACTCCAATCCAATCTCCACACCAACAGTACACAAATGCATCAGCAACGCCCCAACCCGACACCGAACCACCTGCGGATGAACGGCAAATCCAGAGGATTCAGTACAACATCGGTAACATCCACCCTTCCGATTGGCCAACAAAATCAGAAGCTCTCTAAAGACTGATCCACCTATGGAACCGTTGCTGCTCGCCATAATCAAAGTGCGACCACGGTAGCCTCACCCAGTACGGCCACAAAACGGATAAAGCACCAGGTTCAAACTGCAGAGACGTCACTAAATCCCTCGATAATCGTGCTTCTTACATCACTGAAGACCAGCCAGAACTACGCAGCCTTGACACTTATATGCAACAACGTTTTTGAGTCCAATGCAAATTCCTTAAGGGGTAGATGGCTGGAAGTATTAAAGCAATAGAATTTCCTTTGTGATAAAAGCAGAGTTCAAGCCGATCCGACTAATCTTAAGCACATCACTAGACATCCAACCTCGAATCATTATTAGGAGTTCCGGCTAATGCGAGTAACATTGGGGTCAATAGATCATTTAGAGACGGTGCTTTTGTTTGCATACCGCCTGCGGACTGAATACAGTGGGACACGCATATCCCCGGATCTTCCATGGAGCGAACGCCAGCGGGACAAAAATAATTCAAATTCATGGCGTGCCCGAGCTACAGACAACTAGCAACGACGAAGCCCACGTTAATGACCTGGAAGAATGTCGTTACATCCGTGAATCTCTCTGTGTGTGTTGCGTCATACTTCAATCATTTACCCGGTTGTCCGTGTCGCCAAACTACAGAGGGAATGGCCTTCTGTAACTAAACTGAAACTGACGATGCTGAAACTAACGATGCAATCACAACAGATGGCCGTGAACTTAATCTGTAGCTGGCATTTACTACACAACACAGTTACTTCGGAACTACGACTGATGACAGCAGTTAGGGAGCCACAGCCCCTCGCTGTTCGTGCGGAAACGACACCACCCGCAACTCAACATAATCACAATAGCGATTCCGATACCTGTGTGCTAAGACCCGTAGCTATCGAAAAGGCTGTCCATGGATTACATACAGCAGGTGCAAGTGAGACTAAAAACAGACTAGATTCCTGTCGAGATTTGGCCATTCACTAAAAAACGATTAGCTGCCGGTCTCTCATCGGTCGGCACAAATCCACATCATTCATATGCTCCTAGTCAATAGGTTTTGACAAGCGGGAAGCTTTCTTTTATGTACACCAACGCTCAAGACTTGCTGAACAAACATTCCGAAACGCGGCTGCCTCCAGGATCAAAAGCTTACGTCCTCATTGCTATAACGCGGACCTGGTTACGCCCTGACCTAAGTGATATGGAGATTGCACTGCCGGGTTTGTCAATTGTTCAGCGCCATCGACCCAGCAAAGGTGGAGAAGTGATTCTGTATTTCTGCAACGACCTCCAGTGTGAGCTCATAGAGGATCCGGTCAGCAGGGTACCAGCTTCCCTTTGGTGCCAGCTACGTGTAAAAGACGAGGACACTTGCTCAGTACCGGTCATTTCCGGTCCTCCTTCCTCCACGCCCGAGATGGACACCCATCTGGCATCTGCAAGAAGGAGGGTGATAAATACAACTGACAGCCACATTTTCAATACTGGCGATTTCTACATCCATGTTATGGAGTCCCAAGCATTTCCTGGAGAACAGTTTAAGGCGGATCTACAAGAGTTTGTCTCCGGTTACCCGCTGTAAGGCCACATCAACACTCCCACCTGATTACGAAATAAAGATAAGCCTACGATACTGTATCAGAGATTCGCCAACGAAGAACTAATGGTCGAGAGGGCGATCGTCGATGTCCCATTGGAACTGCAGCGATCATGCAGGACTACTCTTCGAATAAATTTGCTATGCAGAATATCCCGTGGAAATTGCCAACGCAAAAAGAACGTATGTATGCCACGACATATTAGCTTGACTAAGTGAGGCAGCCAACTGGAACTTTCTGGCAGAGGAGGCACCAGTGAGTGCATGGGAAGATTTCGTCAGCCAGTTTAACACTCTGGTTGCCGAAGCCTCAGCGACTAAGACCTTCTGCACAAGAAACGTGGTCTCGTTTCTGTGAAGCACGACACGCAAGTGTATAGCGGTGCGTAACTCAGCCTTGTATATCTACAAACTATCCCCGAGCACCGAGAACTGGATGGCATGTGCGACCCAAGGTAACAACTGTACTCAGCTTGTTCGTGTGGATAGAATCGTGTACCAGCAGAAGGTAGCGGTGCGTATGGCCTCAAACCACGGGCTTCTGTATCAACACGTCAACAGTGTACTTAAAAGAAAACGTGGAATTCCTCCTCTTCAAACAGAGAACGGACGCACACGGACACCGGAGGAGGCGGCGAATACCCTACGCCTATAATATGCTGCAACCTTTTGTTGTGATCACTGGCCACATAACCCTATGACAATGATTGTTTCACCCACAAAATTCACTCACATATCCTTCACAGCAGAAGCTGTACTAAAAAGGCTGTTGAGTATGTGTAAGCACAGCTCTCCTGGAGTTGATAATATACACACGAAATCGGATAGCGGCAGTAGGAGAGAGTTTAGCTGAGCATTTGGCCGATTCTTCCAACGCTGTACGTGCCCGAAATGCGGAAACACGGATGATTACTCCTCTAAACTACCAATAACAACGAAACGGATCACTTTACCCCAGAACAAGAACGTATGGTATATGACTGCCCGACTCCTTAAGCCTTACCACCTGTTGTTAGCTCACATACCAACCGCTGCTGAAAGCAACCCTATCTAGACCGAAGGAGAAGACGGGAGCACATGAAAGCCGGAATGTTGTATACGGGATACAGTGTAAAAATTGTGATAAACACCATGTGGGCCATACAGGGGGAAACTTATCTACAAGTTTGCAAGAACACAAGTGAGCCTGTCGAAACTACTATCCATCATCAATGGTCTGGACACAAGTTGACGAAGAAGGGCACATATTTGTTTGGGAGAAGACGGAGGTCCTAGCGCAGGGAGAGTCAAGAAGAGTAACAGAATTTCTCGAAGCGTGGTTTCCTAAAGACAACTCGATAGACCTGCGCATTGACTTAGACCCGATGTACCATCTGCTGCGAAAAAGTACTTCAGACGGGTCATTCACCGCACGAGGTTAACAGAGGCGGCGATAGAACTGTAAGCTAGCAGTGGTCACGGGGCATGAATGGAAGTGGCCAAGTTCAAACGTGACTCTCATCGGCCAAGTTTTGCTTAGTGCGCACTGACGAGGTCACCTCGATTGATGAAGAAACGTCTGCAATTAAATAGTTCGACTCGGAGAACTACTCTAAACTTGAAAGGAGGTAGTCGTTCCAATCCAGCCAACCATCGTCCCATAATCTTACTACCGCTTCTTTCAAAGCTTATGGAAGCTATTATTTCTGATGCTCTAACAGCTTACTTGGAACAATTTAACTACCTCGCATCGGAACAGCACGGCTTCCGCCGAAGTCGATTGTGTACTATAAATCTACTACTAGCACAATCTAGCTGGACTGAAGCAGTAGACTGGCACAGGAGTTGATGTAGTCTTTCTCGACTCTCTACTCTTCAAACTACATACATTTGCTATTGGTGCTGTTCTCCTAGGATGGATCAGAAGCCTTATTCTGCAACGGTGCCTGCAAGTACGTATGTGTGAATTGCCGTCAGATCCCATCCGAGTTGAATGCGGAGTACCACAAGAATCGGTACTAGGACCAAGATTATTTTTGACAAATCTTAATGATATCACACACATCATAATCCCAACTGCCTTTATTATGCCAATGACATCAAGGTGTGGAGAGTGCTGAATACACCAGATGATATCACACTACTTCAAGTTGGTCTAGATAGGGTACACCCCTGGGTCAATCCAGGATCTAATTCCATTCAATATGGACGAATGTGGAGTGCTGCACCTACGGTACAAATTGGTGCATTCCTACAAACTCGACAACCAGGAGCTTCAAAACGTCTTCTGAAGAGAAGGATTTGGTATTTTTGGTCCAGACCATCCTTGGATGTTTGAATTAGACTGAAACAGCGTCAAAGAGGGGCATCCAACACGTGGGCCTGCTGAAGCGTGCATTCGGACGATTCGGCCCTTCGATTTTTCCACAACTTCTCGGCTCATACATACAGCCACGTGTGGAATACGCAATACATGTTTGGTAACCATGGCTGAGGAGACATCTCACCGCCTTGGAGATACTGCAACGCCGGTCAACCAAAAACGTCAAGCATATGTATAATTTCCCGTATGAACAAAGGCTTCAAGTGCTCGGGGGCTTCAGCGGACAATATCGGCAATTGCGCGGGAATCGCATTTGGCTGACCAGATTTTGAGAGAACACAACCACACGGTTCGCAACTTGCTAGAGCTCAGTCCCAACAGAAATTTGAGAGACCACCATCTCAAACTGGTGGAATAACACGGTCGCTTGGAATGCCATCGGAACTGCTTTTCCGTACGCGTTTGTCGTACGTGGAATGCCCTACCGGAGTTGTTATATGTGCTTCTCGCTGGCAGAGTTCAAATTCAGGGTTGACCGTGCACTCATTTCACTGCCTCATTTTACATGACCTATTACCCATGGATAAACACAAGTGTCTGTAAGCGAGTTCACGGGCGGTCATTTCACATATTTCATTCCAGGTTTTTCCCCTCCTGTATGTGTACACCAGAAGGAGACACGAGTTATAGCAACATCCAGTCTGCTGTCATTTCTCATGGATTTACCTTGGATTTAAAGTTTATACTACGTATACTTCAATGAGTTCACTGGGTTAACCCTGTTTTGCAAACAAATTTTTATATTTTGAATTTTCACCGTAATCATCCTACGACGCCTGCTAATAATTAGCATTTTTTTTACCTGTATGGAACCATTGTTCCATTTTCAACAGGTTCCCGAATGTGGAGCTGGAGTTCCCTCAGTTATATCAGCAGACGGATGTGTTCAAATCGCAAAGGATTCAGCCAAAGGTCGACGGCTCCAATATGCCCCGATTTTCAGACTGCTTCTTGCTTGTGTAACATACCTGTCTCATTCACACAGACGCCAGTATTTACGTACGTCACAGTTAGTTTAGCGACCAGTTTGGGTAAGCTGCTATTGTTGTGCACTAATATCTCCTCAGCAGTTGACAACATGCCCCCCGAAAGCAATGCAGGTGGCAGCTACGAGGATAGCTGAACCATTTGCTCGGCTTTTTCAATGATTCCTGGATGGACAGCAGAATCCTAACATGTGGAACAGGGTTTCACTATCACGATTATCAAGCGTGGTATCCATTCAGAACCCGTCAACTATGGCCCATTGATTCACCTCCCGTTGCTGTCAATGATGATTGAGTCGATCATACCTGAGGTTCTAACGGTGTACTTTGAAAGGTCTAACATCATAGCAGCGAAGCAGCATGATCCCGTTAGCATCAGTCATGTACTACCAATCTTTTGATTACGCGTGGCAATGGGACAGAGATGGCTGGCAGTGGGACGGCTATTGATATCATCTACCTGGAATTTTCTAACAACTCCGACCGATTAGATCACCGCATCCTTCTCCAATAGCTGCAAGCGTACGGTGTTGGGGATCCTGTCCTTGGACGGATCAGAAATTTCTTCCATCAGCTATGCTTTCAAGTTCGAGTTCCAGGCTCTTTTTCTGATCCAACTGATGTGGACTGCGATGTTCTACAAAGGTCAGTGTAGGAGCCGCGCCTATTCTTCTTTTTTAGTAACGACCTCGTGCGTGTCATTGACCCAAGTTTACTGCTTTTTGCCACTAATCTCAAGAGATGGTGCTTGACTGGCCGTCAGGACTAGTAGAAAATGCCGCAACAAAAGTTAGACAGCACTTCTGAATGGTTAAAGGCCATTCTACTTCCGTTTAACGCGGACAAGTGGAGAAAGTTTCATGTCCGTTACAAGACCCCCAAAGGCATTTAAGCTTGGAAATCATATCGTGAGGACTGCCTCAAAGGAGCGCCACCTTGGGGTGGTGGAAGAATACCATCTCGGCTGTTCGGCGCAGTCATTGAAAGCATTGGAAATCTCAAACCAACCTGTTGGTCTCTTATGGAGGGCTTTCGAGAGGTTCGTTACCTTCATCTTCCTAGAAATGCTCAACGCGCATGTGAGGCCCTGATCCATGCGTGGCAAGCCTGGTTAAAAGGAGATCTGACTGTATTGGTGACCGCACAGCGAAAGACTACGACAAATATGAAAAGATAGTTCCACGTACCATACCATTTGAGACTGAAAGTCCTGGAAGTACGCAGGGGAAGTTATCGCCGTCTATAGGGTGACCTCATTCTGGCGTTTCAGATCTTGGACGACCCCGGTCACACTTGTCGGCATCTCCTGAAACTTATCCGCAAGACAGAATTGTGGTATCACCAGCTGAAACTGGCCACCTAATACAGTCGGCTGGAATGCAGCCGGAAATACTTTTCCTTTCGATTTTGTCAACGGTGGAACGCTCTTTCAAATTTTGTAATTTTTGTTCCCACGATACTCATTTACAACAGATTATATGATGCTTTTCACTGCCTGCCTTACTTGATTTGAGTTCTGTTCATTGAGTGACGACAGGAAGCATGCAAACATTTTGATCACCAACCACCATGAATTTAGGGTAGATGGATAAACTTTTCTGTTGACCGTGGATTATATGAGAAGTCCCACTGATGCATTATTCCACTTTTAGTAAATTATTTTGACCAACATTTTCCACAAACCAACCATACTGGACTTGTTAAAGCCTTGCTTTTTCATCGTACTATACCATTGTTCAGTTGTCTAATCTAACAAGAGGCAATTTTAAATAAAACTACTGTATCTATTATATTACTAGCCATCCCAAACCTGAGTAGTAGAACGCTACCTGTGGACCCACCAAGAGAAGATCCTAGCT